>CM076678.1:150125102-150410102 GCA_038501925.1 Xenopus petersii
TGTATGTTCTCAGCCTTAACATTTTTCCCGTGGTGCAACTAAATTGGCCTTATTTTCATACATTGCACATTGTCATCTCAGTTATTTGGGTCCTTGTTGGGGAAAGTGATGGTTAGTGGGTTATACCAGGCAATGACTGGACTATTTAAATATACTATGGATGATATAAATGTAATTAGAATTTTGAGTATCGGTGAAAGTTTTAAGGGTAATATTTAAGCCGTCGATTAGAATTTGTGCCCAGTTAAATCCATCTCATCCCTCTCTCAGTGTATATGAATGTCAGCATTTCATTAAGGTCAGTGACGAATGTTGAAAAAGTGCAATATTAATAATGACTTAATACTAAGCCCTAATGGCGTATCCCATACCTCCCAACTGTCCCGTTTTTAGAGGGACAGTCCCTCTTTTGAAAGCTCAACCCGCAGTCCCCTCATTTGTACTGGAAAGTCCCGTTTTTCTCTGCACTGAACAGCCAGAAAAAGAAACAATGTTTCTAACTTAATTGGCTTATGGCAGAGAGCCCAGAACAGCCAAGCAGCAGATAAGATACTTTTGTAACAATTTCAAGATAAGGAAATAAGCAATTGTAACAATATAAGATAACAGGTCTCTTTGGAAATGTTAGACTCACAGCTTAAGGGCTCTTACTCACGAGCGTTTTTACCTGCGCTCCCCTGCGTTCCGTTTTTCTGCGTTCAGCCGCAGGGGAGCGCAGGAATAGACGCATTACATTTTTTCCAATGGGGCTGTACTCACACAGGCGCGTGTAGGCGCCGACCACAGGAAAAATGCAGCATGTTGCGTCTCAACCTGCGTTTGGCGCCTACACGCGCCTGAGTACAGCCCCATTGGAAAAAATGTAATGCGTCTATTCCTGCACTCCCCTGCGGCTGAACGCAGAAAAACGGAACGCAGGGGAGCGCAGGTAAAAACGCTCGTGAGTAAGAGCCCTTAACCCAGACTCTGGGGCAGAGTCATCACACATATTAAATTCATGATTAATTAGCATCTAATTTAGATTCCTGCTGCCAGCTGAAGAGGTTTCCCTGCAGCCATGCGGAATGCATCAAATTGACTGCAAGATATGGATTTATATAAGCTTCCGCAAGGGTGAGAGTTGTGACAAGAATATACTATCATAAAAAACATATTACTTCTTTATTCGTGCCAACAAACAATTGGCAATGGCTGAGTAGAGTCGTTTTGCAGAAGTGCTGATACATTTTAAAAATCATTATGTTACCAGGGCACTACGACTAGTTAAACACTTCATTAAAGCTATAGGCTGCTCACTAAATATTCTTCTTTACCTTTCATACTTACCCCCATATGTAATAAAAGGCACTAAATCTGTCCCGGTGCAATAACCCATAGCAACCAATAAGATGTTTGCTTTTAAACAGGTAACCAGTAAATGCTACCTGCTGATTGGTTGCTATGGGTTGCTGCACTTTGGTTACTTAGCGCCTTTTATTACATAACCTGAGCACCTCAGCATAGGACCTCTCCCTAGCACAGGGCTTCCCTGTTTACAGCATTGCCTTTGGACTGAACCAATGGATGTCCAACAAGTGGCCATACATATGAATTTCCTCCTTGGCCCACAGCTTCAATGATTGAAACTTTGGCTAGTAAAGAGGAGGCTGTGGCTCATTTCCATTCCATATCTGCAGGGGCACCAACAGGACAGATACTTGTGATCCAGTAGGACTGAAGTATGGTCTTGACCTAGCGTTTATGCCCATACAGTCAGGCGGTATGGATGAAATTAGCAAAACTTCTTGACCAAATATGGACAGCTTCTGGATTTAACGAGGCTCTAGACCAGGGGTCCCCAAACTTTTTTTTACCTGTGAGCAACATTCAGATATAAAAAGAGTTGGGGATCAACACAAGCCTGAAAATAGCTCCAGGGGTGCCAAATAAGGGCTGTTATTGGCTATTTGGTAGCCCCTATGTGGACTGGTAGCCTACAGGAGACTCTGTTTGGCAGTACACCTGGTTTTTATGTAACCAAAACTTGCCTCCACCAAGCCTGGAATTCAAAAATAAGCCCTTGCTTTGAGGCCACTGGAAGCAACATCCAAGGGGTTGGTGAGTAACAAGTTGTTCTTGAGCCACTGGTTGGAAATCACTGCTCTAGACTCACACCCTTCATTCTATTTTAACCAGAAGTTTGGAATAGGACTCGTTGTGGCTCTACCCTTTATACGCCAAGGGGCCATCTAACACATTTACCATGGATATTGTTATTGTTCAGCCAGTGCATGGTTCATTGCTAGATGAGTGTGTGAAGAAGACAATAAGCATGTAGGGGTCCCTTTGCATGGTATCCATCTATTCCACCTAGAAACCTATTGTGTGGATGGTCTCCTTGTGCAGTATCTGTACTGTTTGTTTTTAGGCTCTTCTTCATGTTCTAGGTCAGATACCATGGGGTTTGAGTTGAGTATGTTCGCAGTAAAGAAGCAAGGGGCACAAACAAGGTGGGCACAGGTTGCACAATGAGGATGACTACGTTCATGTTATGGGGAAGATCCACTTTAAAAGGCAATAAAAAAAAGCATTATTTTTGTTTCTCTCTGCAGATCCCAGCACTTATTTTATGGCCTTTTTTTTTTTTTTTTTTTTTTTTTTTTTAAATGTCAGTTCTTAAAAGCTGAACAGAAACCAACTTTTATAGGGGCGGCGAGTTCCGTTTTATAGAGTAAAGGAGAAGCAGTCAGGGTCTCTGGGCTGAAATCTGAAACGCTCTTCAGTATCAGGTGGTGGGTAATAAAAAGAAAAGCATCAGCATGAAATTAAATCCGCCAGCGCCTGTAAGCACCACTGGTCCAAGTTGGGCACCTCTGAAGCATGGAAGGTAATTTAATATCAAGTTCTGTCGGGCTTTGTGTCATTTTCATGGCCGTTAATTTCTCTTTTTCACTGCTTGAAAAAGAAAGGAGAGATTTAGGGGTTTGTAAGATAGGCGCGGACAGCATGGGAAATAACAGCAGACGGACTCAGTGACAGTAAGTTTAGGACCATTGAATATATGTCATTAATGTATATTGGGAAATTGCTTGGAATTATATTTTATTTTATTATGCAACCAAAAAAACTTTTTGGGTGAACTTCCCCTTTAAATTGATCTCAGTCTAACTTATTTACTGGTGATACCAACTGATTTCTAGTGAAAAGTGTCTATGGGGTTAGAGTTTTTAAATTTCATTTTTTTTTTTTTAATTGGGAAAATCATCAAAATCTCGACAAAAATCAGTTTGAATCAGTTTAAAAGTACACGTTCCACTGAATTCTAAACTCAACAGGTTTTGAAAATTCCAAATGTTTTGAATCTCTTGTTTTCAAGATAATGGTAAATCGACATAATCTGAGTTTGGAAAACTCCTCCCCCCCCCCAATTTTTATTTGCCCTGATTTTCTCGTATCGTAGAAAATCCGGGATCTCAAAAAACAAAAAAAAAAACAAAACATGATGAACATTGTTCAATGTTTATATTAAAAAAATGTAAAATAATAATTTCCCAATTTACTATGGGATTTGACATTACAGAAGAGAAATTCATTTTTCTGGTCCAAATTTATTGGACCAAATCAACTGGCCAATTGAATCTACCGACCGTTGGACTGATTCCTTAAATGTAAAATTTAATTTTAAGTTAAATTTAAAGTTCATAAAATGTATTTGTTGTGACAGGAAGGGGATCCCTTTTCTGAAAATCCATTAGCCAATATATATTAAAAATCTATGGGTTATGTTATTTCTTGAACGAATCAGGGCAAAGAGGGAAACCAAAATATCTCCATGTTTGATCCTTGTAAGGTAGATTATCAATATACCACTCCCTCCCTTCTCCCTTTGTTGTGACTGTTTTGTTAGCAGGAGTCCGTTTATCTAATTATCTACCTCGCAAGTACCAAATATGGAGAAGCTTCTATTTGCCTGTTTCGTTCGTGAAATAACAAAAAAAAAAACACGTTTCTGTGATTAAAACAATAGTCACAAGCTGTTATACATTGCATTCATGTTGGACAAGGGGATATCTAAGAGAGCAAAGATTTATTCTTCTCAAATCTCACCATCAATGTCTTGAAAGGAGCTGTTTTCCTTTAAATTAACTTTTAGTATGATGTAGAGAGTGATATTCTGAGACGATTTGCAATTGGTTTTAATTTTTTATTATTTGTGGTTTTTGAGTTATTTAGCTTTTTATTCAGCAGCTCTGCAGTTTCAGCAATCTGGTTGCTAGGGTCCAAATTCCCCTAGCAACCATACATTGATTTGAATAAGAGACTGGAATATGAATAGGAGAGGCCTGAATAGAAAGATGAATATATATAAAAGTAGCCTTAACAATACATGTGTAGCCTTACAGAGCATTTGTTTTTTAAATGAGGGTCAGTGACCCTCATTTGAAAGCTGGAAAGAGGCAGAAGAAGGAATTTACCATTCTATAACATACTAAAAGTTAACTCAATTTTGAAATTTTGAAATCTGACATGGGGCTAGACATATTGTCAATTTCCCAGTTGCCCCAAGTCATGTGACTTGTGCTCTAATCTAATCTTCAATCACTCTTTACTGCTGTACTGCAAATTGGAGTGATATCACCCCCCCAGCAGCCAAACAACAGAACAATGGGAAGGTAACCAGATAGCAGCTCCCTAACACAAGATAACAGCTGCCTGGTAGATCTAAGAACAACACTTAATAGTAAAAGCCAAGTCCCACTGAGACACATTCAGTTACATTGAGAAGGAAAAACAGCAGCCTGCCAGAAAGCATTTCTCTCCTAAAGTGCAGGCACAAGTCACATGACCAGGGGCAGCTGGGAAATTGACAAAATGTCTAGCCCCATGTCAGATTTCAAAACTGAATATAAAAAAATCTGTTTGCTCTTTTGAGAAATGGATTTCAGTGCAGAATTCTGCCAGAGTAGCACTATTAACTGATGCGTTTTGAAAAAAACATGTTTTCCGATGACAGGATCCCTTTTAATTTTCGAAGGAATTGATTCTTATCTGGCTTTCAGGAGACAAGAGTTGGCTTTGCTTTATCCTGAGACTTTTTCTTTCCTTAGCCACATATATAATTTATCAGTCATTTCCATCTTTGCAAAATAATGATCTCCCCCTGTAAAGCGCAATTTAATATTTATATGCGGCTCAGAAAGCAGTTGAATATTTGTCCTCAATATCTGTTGGCTTTTATCATATATCGGCTTTGAAATGGTAGCGTCGGCTTGTGACAGGAGGCAGCGCCCGAATAAATTCTGCGGCTGAACGAAACATTTTTAAATCTTCCTTATTTTACCTGTATCGGGGGAAAAAAATATGGCTTCTCTTAAAGTGCCACAAAGGCAAAGCTATATTTAGAAAAGCTCCTACTAATATTGAATTATTGTCATGCACGGTGGTTGGTAGTAAAACAAAACGAGTCTGCCTTTATTGGGAAGGTTAAATGGAAATGTGTGTGGCCAGGAATAGAAACGGCGGATCTATATAATAAATGAGACGCGGTGACTCACTCTTAGTTCTGGGTACGGAGAAGCAATATTGGAAATGTGGAGGAGCCTCGTCTGTTTAAATGGGATTATAACCTGTTGCAATTGGTCATTCACTGTGGCTGTTTATTTGTATCTGTCAGTTGCAGAGAATGTGTTGTTATTATTTCCATATACCTGTTATCCAGAATGCTCGGGACCTGGGGTTTTCTAGATAACGGATCTTTCTGTAATTTGGGTCTTCACACCTTAAGGGCAGAGACACATGCTGCTATTTCGGGAGATTAGTCGCCTAGCTTTCCATTAGGAAAACAGGACACTGAAGTTAATGGTATGACGATCGGCCAATTGCTGATCTCCACATCACCAGTCCTGCCCCTGATGTCTGCAGCCCCGCCCCTGTGTCACCCAACCCGCCTTCCACATCACCCGCCAAGCACCCTGGCATCACCCATCCCGCCCCCTGCCTGGAGTTGGGCAAACAAAAAGATGGCAACCCTAGCCAGCGCTTCAATTTCCAAAGTCGCCCGAAGTTACCTTATAAGGAAACTTCGGAATACGAAGCGATCCGAGTGCCATCCCGCTGGCATTTAGATTCTAGCCGGTGGAAAGGCTTTTTGGGAGATTAGTCGCCCGAAAGAGAGGCGACTAAATCTCCCCAAATCTCCCCATGTGTCTCTGACTAGGGATGGGCGAATTTGACCCGTTTTGTTTCGCCAAAAATTTGCCACCGGCGAAATGTTGCAGACGCCCATTAAAGTCTATGGGCGGCAAAATAAATTGTTTTGACACACGTCTTTTTTTTTTGACGCACGCCGCCATACAAGTCTATGGGCGTCATTTTTTCGGCAAAATGAGACGAAAAAATGTGCCCATCCCTATCTCTGACCTAAGTCTACTAGAAAACCATATAAACATGAAATAAACCCAATAGGCTGGTTTTGCTTCCAATAAGGATTAATTATATCTTAGTTGGGATCAAGTACAAGTTACTGTTTTATTATTACAGAGAAATCATTTTTTAAAAATTGGATTATTTGGATAAAATAGAGTCTATGGGAGTCGGCTATGGTTGCCACCTTTTTGTTTGCCCAACTCCAGGCAGGGGGCGGGCTGGGGTGGGTGATGCCGGACGCAGGTTGGGTCACACAGGGGCAGGACTGGTGACGTGGCGATCAGCAATTGGCTGATCGCCATTCCATTAACTTCAGTCTTTTACAGGGTTGCCAGGTTGGCAATTTCCCAGCCAAATTGGGCTACTAATTTAAAGCCCAGGCGGGTTTTGAAAGTGCCAACTAGCCAAGGTACGGATTCGGGCCACTTTTTGGGCCTTTGGCTGGTTTGTACTTTGGAAACCAGCCAAAGGTTTTTTCTTGCCCTAATGTGCCAAGTCTCCCAATGCATGTTGGGTAATGTAGTTTTTGTTTACTAATTTGCCAACTGCCAAGTTCAATGTAAGACTACAATATCCAGCGTGCAATGGGAGTTACCAGATTTTGGGCCCTGTACCCCAGTCTCCCATCACACGTTTTCTGATGACTTTCATCAATTCCAGACAATTTTGGGGCAAAAATCAGCTCGCCACCTAAAAAGGTTGAAATGTTTTACCAATATTTATTGTAATTGTATCTGTATTAGGGCCTTATGGGACCCCTATAACTCCTGGGCCCCCCATCTGTCCATTTTGCTTCATGGAAAAAATTGAAAAAGGCATATCTTTTTACATATATATTTGTTTATTTTTTAGACTTTTTTTCACTGCACATATTGTGCTATTTTTGGGCTAGTTTTGAACTGCCTCTTGGTTAGTTTTGGGTTGGTTGTTTAGCTGCCTTGGCTGGTTTTAAAAATTACACCTGGCAACCCTGGTCTCCTTGTCTGGCTTTTTTCAACCAGACAGCCCTTCCAAATATGGATGCACCGAATCCACTTTTTTGGATTCGGCCGAACCACCGAATCCTTCATGAAAGATTCGGCCGAATACCGAACCGAATCCGAACCCTAATTTGCATATGCAAATTAGGGGTGGGAAGGGGAAAACATTTTTTACTTCCTTGTTTTCTGACAAAAAGTCATGCAATTTCCCTCCCGCCCCTAATTTGCATATGCAAATTAGGATTCGGATTCGGTTCGGCCAGGCAGAAGGTTTCGGCCGAATCCGAATCCTGCTGAAAAAGGCCGAATCCTGGCAGAATCCCGAACCGAATCCTGGATTCGGTGCATCCCTACTTCCAAAAACCAGGCTGTGGGAAGGAAAACCAGACAGGTGGCAATCCTAGAGTTGGCCTTTCTGTAATTCGGAGCTTTCTGGATAATGATTCCTTTCCCTGTATTTGTAAAGGCCTGAAGGTGGCGTGACTTTAATAGGGGAGTCAAAGTGAGTTAATTAGAGGCAATAAAAGCCTTTGTTTCATCTTTGCTGTTTAATTGTTCTAACGTGTAACACTGCTGTACTGATTCTAAGCTATAGAATCCCTATAATGATGAAGTTTGTTTCTCTTCTCCATTGTGACGTCATACGCCTGCTACAATTGGCACAGAGGCTTGCACACCTGGAATCCGCAGCCCCCCCCCCCCTCGGTGCAGGTGATATATCCTGGGGGTACAGGAAGAGGGTGTTGCTTTTTTTGGCTGTTGCTGCGATTCAGAAGACAGCTGTTGATTACTGGGAGTTGGCAATAACTGAAGAGGAGCCCCAGGCTAAAGGTTTCTAGTCTACTTTCATATTAACTCTAGGAATGTGCATTAGTGGTAACATTTCAGGTTAATCATCATTTCTTTATACAGTGCCAACAACTTATCAACACTAGTATTTTATGGGTTGGTGTTCCCACTAGACGCTGCAGTCTGCTAAACTCTCTAAACTAAGGGGGTTATTTATCAAAATCGAATTTATCTCATTATTTCCTGAAATATACTCCGACCTAATCTGCAGGGGTTATTTCCCTTTATTTTAGGGATGCACCAAATCCAGGATTCGGCTCGGAATTCGGCCAGGATTCGGCCTTTTTCAGCAAGATTCGGATTCTACCAAATCTTTGAGCCTGGCTGAACCAAATCCGAATCCTAATTTGCATATGTAAATTAGGGGTGGGTAGGGAAATCTTGTGACTTTTCATCACAAAAGAAGAATTTTTTCCACTTTTTCCTTCCCTGCTCCTAATTTGCATATGCCCTAATTTGCATATGCAAATTAGGATTCGGTTCAGTATTCGGCCGAATCTTTCATCAAGGATTCGGTCGAATCCAAAATAATGGATTCGGTGCATCCCTGCTTTATTTATCAATACATTTTCCGGAACAATTAACAGTACTGGAAAAAACCCGGAAAAAACGTCCAAAAGTTAGAACTGTACGCCTGAAAAAAATCAGGTTTTTTTTTGCCTGAAAACCATGAAATCTTAAGATTTTTGCGCGAAACCCAGCACAGATCAGGATATTTCCTGGACTTCTCCCATTGACTTATATACAACCTCGGCAGGTCTGAGATGCTGGATTTTTCGGATTCTGACTTTTCCATTGTCGGGGGATATTAAATCACGAAAAATTTGGTTTGGATTTTATAGTCAAAAAAACTTGAATTTTTTCTAGTTTTTGGCATTTCAGACTTTAATAAATAACCCCCTAAAGATGACCATACACAATAAGATCCGCTTGTTTGACATGGTCGCCAAATTAATAGAACTTAACCTGATGTGGCCACCAAAGGCAGGACGATATTGACTTAATCCTATGGTTCAGATCAAGTAGCTGACGCGATCCTTCATCACCAAGAAAAATCAAACCTGCCTGATCGATATCTGGCTGATTTTTGGCCTGATATAGATCGTGGAGACCCATCGGAACGCCCCGCAGATTGAATTGGGCTAAAGGATCAATGTCGGCAGCTTTAAAGGAAAACTAAACCCTAAAAATGAATATGGCTGAAAATGCCATATTTTTATATAGTGAACTTATTGCACGAGGCTAAAGTTTCAGCTTGTCAATAGCAGCAATGATCCAGGACTTCAAACTTGTCACAGGGGGTCACCATCTTGGAAAGTGTCTGTGACACTCACATGCTCAGTGGGCTCTGATTGGCTGTTGAGAAGCTAAGCTTAGGGCTCGTCACTAATTATCCAGCAGAAAATGAGCTTCCCTGGCTGTAATATAAGCTGATGCTACAGGTTTGCTGATTATTAAATTCTGATGCTAATTGCACTGGTTTCTGTGCTGCCATGTAGTAATTATGTGTATTAATTACTAATCAGCCTTATATTGTGACATTTCTATTCTATGTGTACTGTATATTGTGAGTGGCTCCCTAAGCTCAGTAAGTGACAGCAGCACAGAGCATGTGCAGTGAATCAGCAGAAAAGACGATGGGGAGCTACTGGGGCATCTTTGGAGACACAGATCTTTACTGCTAAAGGGCTGTGGTTGCTTTGGGCTGGTACAGAAGCACAAAACATAACGTACAACATTTCTAGCTACTTCTTTAGTTAGGCTTTAGTTCTCCTTTAATCTGCCTGTGTATGGCCATCCTTACATGTAGATTACTCACTATAACTAATGTATCATTAGTTGTCATACAGCTGTCAGAGTTGTTGGAAGTTGCAGTTGTACAATGGATGGAGGTTTCTTCTTCTTGCTGCACACCCTCTGGCCATGGTGAAATGTGACTCCCAGCATTCTTAGCCAACCAGGTAAATACTGTCAGGGATTGGCCTTCTGGCTGCTGGGCACAGGCCTTTCAGCTGGAGATGGAAAAACAATGGAGACAGTGATGAAGTGAGGCTGCGGGGCTGCCACTAATAACAGTTGTGAGAGGTCAGGTGTCTACTGGGAAGAACAGAAGCCAAAGAACAAAAGGCTGTAGGGAAGGGATTTAAAGAAACAGCCACGCTTTATGGAAGCCGGAACATCAGGGGCTTCAAAACTGAATGTGGAAACTGTGATCCTACAGGACAAAGTGTAAAGTAACATGATTCTTTGCACCTTTGTAGAAGCTGCATTTAGCACCTGCAGACACATCTCTTTGCACTAGCATGGAGAATAAAGTGTTATGGCTTTCTCTATATGGAATTGACAGGAGGGAATGGGAGCCACATGGCTACCGTCTGGCACAGCCTGGCTTGTGCATTGTGGCAAGTGCTGGGAATTGTGAAACACTAGGGAACCAGCCGTTGCACTTTCTGTGCCTTGTGTGGGAATTGTAATTTGGTGTAATCACAGCACATTCAAGTTGGGTTGGATGGGGCCAAGCACAGTCTCCTTGTGTGACTGGGAAAATATACATTAGCCCTTTCATATTTCCACTATAAGTCTATATAACCTCTCCCTGTTTCACACAGTCTCCATTTTTGGCATTCATGGTGCTCTGTAAGAGTGAACCCTAAGGGGGTGATTTGTTAAACTTAAATTTGCACATTTTCGGCGAAATTCGCAAAACATGCAAAAAATTCACGAAACGCGTCATTTGATGCGTATTAAAGTCACCCGTTTAATTGACGCTGGCGTCAAAATAGTCGTCGGCGTAAAAAAACTTTGCTAATTCACTCATTTATTCGCCCATCACTAGTTATTTCCCCTTATTTATCACTACATTTTTCACAAAAATTCAAGTGTGGAAAAAAAATTGTGAAAATCGTACGAAAATTCGAATAATATGAATTTTTCCCCAAAATCCTCCGATTTTTGCACGAAACCCAGCATAGTTCAGGATATCGTCGGTACATCTCCCTTAGACTTATAAATAACCTCAGCAGGTCTGAGATGCCGGGTTTATGGATTCAAACTTTTTCCATCCTCGTTGTATAATAAATCACGAAAAATGCAAGTTTTTTTTTTTTTAAATATTTGGAGTTTTTGTCATTCGGACTTTAATAAGTAACCCCCCAAATGTCAGATATGCTGGTGGGCCCTCGGAGGTCCAGTTCGATGCTGGTGATGCCGATGCTGCCAAGGGGCACTGAGGCTGTAATGCCGAGTTCCAACCTTATAAACTTTTAAAATTTGACATATACGTTGATATTAGGGATGCACCGAATCCAGGATTCGGCCTTTTTCAGCAGGATTCAGATTCGGCCGAATCCTTCTGCCTGGCCGAACCGAATCCGATTCCTAATTTGCATATGCAAATTAGGGGCGGGAAGGAAATTGTGTGAATTTTGTCAGAAAACAAGGAAGTAGAAAATGTGTTTCCCTTCCCACCCCTAATTTGCATATGCAAATTAGGATTCGGATTCAGTTCAGCCAGGCAGATGGATTCGGCCGAATCCTGCTGAAAAAGGCCGATCCTGGCCGAATCCCGAACCGAATCCTGGATTTGGTGCATCCCTAATATCAACGTATATATCAAATTTTAAAAGTTTATAAGGTTGGAACTCGGCATTACAGCGGTTCGGTATTCGGCCGAATCTTTTGCTAGGGATTCGGGGGTTCGGCCGAATCCAAAAAAGTGGATTCGGTGCATCCCTAGTTGATATGAAGCATCAGAGAAATGCCAGTTAGTAAGGTATCAATTGTAACCATTGCTATAGACTTTATTTAAAGGGGTTGTTCACCATTCAGTTAACTGGAAGTATGATGCGGAGAGTGATATTCTGAGTCATTTTGCAATTGGTTTTCATTTTTTATTATTTGTGTTTTTTTACGTATTTACCTTTTTATTCAGCAGCTCTTGAGTTTGCAATTTCAGCCATCGAAATTCCCCTAGCAACCAGGCATTGATTTGAATAAGAAACTGGAATATGAATAGGAGAGGCTGGAATAGAAAGATGAGGAATAAAAAGAAGCAATAACAATACATTTGAAAACTGGAAAGAGTCAGAAGAAGAAAGCAGTATGGCAGCACCATATAGTTGTGTCTAGCAGGGAGGGAATCTATTGCTTTTAATTACGTTATGCAATGTGGTCAAGTTTCCCTTGACAATGGGATTATTGCCAACTGGATGTTCCATGCCTACATTAAAATACCACTCAATGTCACCATTTATTTTCCTCCAACCCTATAACTACATATACAGGTATGGGACCTGTTATCTAGAATGCTCAGGACCTGTGGTTTTCCGACAAAGAGGTCTTTCCATAATTTGGATCTTCATACCTTAAGTCTACTAGAAAATCATATAAACATGAAATAAACCCAATAGGCTGGTTTTGCTTCCAATAAGGATTAATTATATCTAGGGATGCACCGAATCCAGGATTCGGTTCGGGATTCGGCCAGGATTCGGCCTTTTTCAGCAGAATTCGGATTCGGCCGAATCCTTCTACCCGGCCGAACCGAATCCGAATCCTAATTTGCATATGCAAATTAGGGGCGGGGAGGGAAATTGCGTGACTTTTTGTCAGAAAACAAGGAAGTAAAAAATGTTTTCCCCTTCCGTCCCTAATTTGCATATGCAAATTAGGGTTTGGATTCGGTTCGGTATTCGGCCGAACCTTTCACGAAGGATTTGGGTGTTTGGCCGAATCCAAAAAAGTGGATTCGGTGCATCCCTAATTATATCTTAGTTGGGATCAAGTACAAGCTACTGTTTTATTATTACACAGAAAAAGGAAATCATTTTTGTAAAAACAATGGGAGTCCATGGGAGACAGCCTTCCTGTAATTTGGAGTTTTCTGGATAATGGGTTTCCGGATAACGGATCCCATACCCCGTACTAAATATGGCAGATTTTTTTTTAAAGTTTATTTAAAAATGTTCTTTTTGTGCGATAACTAGACGTTGTGTTACTACAGCCTGTGCTTATTTATTCCGTCCTCCGTAGCGCTAATTATTCGGAAATGAGTTTATTCATGTGAGAGGAATCGGGCGCATGCTGAACACTCACAGCAAGGAGTAATTGTTTTTGGATTTCCAAGAGAACGCGAGAGGGTTTTCGAGAGGCTTCCGCCGATTGATTTAAAATAAAACTGGCACCCGTAAACGCTCACGCTGCTTCTTTGCACTGGGTCCATTTGAGCTGGCATCGACGAGACGCCAATCATATTTCACCACGACGCCATTTATACTGGCACGGAAAAGGGAACACGGAGCCAAGACGACTGAAATCTGGGAAGCGGAACTTCTGTTTCCTTGAATCTAATTGTCACCCTGTTCAGCTTTTGTATCATGTTCTGTTTGTGCTGAATGACAGTGACGGGCAGATACTACATTAATAGGGCGTTTGTAGTGTAATAATATTAAGGCTGCATAGAATTTCTCTACATTTATCTGCTAGACAGACTGAAAGATCCACAGACAGGATTGGACTGGGCCGACGGGACACCAGGAGAATAACTGGTGGGCCCTGGCCCAGACCCAAACCATATTGTTGCTCCCCCAGGCTGCTGATCTCCCTCCCCCGACTCGTGAAGGTAGGTTTAATTTATGGCATTTGGGCTAGGGTAGATGGCGGTGGATAGAGTACTGCGCAGATCATTTTTTTTGAACCCGTATCCGACCAGTACCCGCTACCTGCAATCCACAACCCGGACCCGCAACGGCATTCTTACCCGCTTGGACCAGCTACCCGACCCGCAAGTACCTTATCCGCAACTCGCTGACCATCAAGAATTCGGAAGTAGACGTGATCAGAAAAAAGGAGTAAAAATCGCTATTGAGAAGACCCACAGAACTGCCGTCCCGCGTCTATACCTGCACCCGGAAATTGTACCCGCAACCCACAGAGTACCGCAGGTTTTTGCGAGTAACCCGTGGGTACCCAACTTGCTGCAGGACTTTAGCGGTGGCCCCTGTAAGGTGGGTGTGGGCTGCATCTCCCCAAATAATTCTCTGTAAGCAGGCCCGGATTTGTGGGCAGGCCACAAAGGCCCGGGCCTAGGGCGGCAAAGTCTAGGGGGCAGCATGCTGCCCGCTAGCCACATCTTCCCCAATGGAATGGATTGCAATTGGCCAACAGGGGAGGTGAGAGAAATGCGAGTGACGGGGATGGGTGCAAGCAGGCAGGGGAAAGGTCGGGTTTGCGAGTGGGCTGGGGAGTTAGGTTGCGAGAGGGAAAAAGGTTGGGTTTGTGAGTGGAAGGGGGGAGGTTGGGTGCGAGTAGTGGGGGGCGCTAGGGTCGGAGGCTCTTTAAATATGGCCCTGACTGTAAGGACTTTATAAAGCCAGTAGTTCTCCATAAGGTTAGATGTGTATGGGAACCCCAATGCAGCCTTGATTTTTTTGGTTTTAGCGAACTGGGTTTAGCAGACCATGCTCACTTAGCAGTAATCCTACCCAAGGGGTTCATTTCAAGATGAAGAGACCCTTATGCTGGTTAATTTAAGATGCCAAGTCAGCCCTTTCAGAACATGCTGACTCCTCGCCCTAGAAATATCTATTGGGCAGGTGTGAAAACCCCCTTGGGGCAAGGAGCACATCAGCGTGTTGATGTATTGATCTCCATTATGATCCTATCACTGGCCCTGGGACCAAATGATCAGCACAAAGGTGACCATATGGGGCAAAGATCAGCTCTCCGTGGAATAGAACAAAGGGGTTCAACCCCCCTCCCCCCCAGTTCCACTGCTGGATTTAGTTTTGAACTGCAAGAACTTAATTTTTTGTCATTTGTCGTTTTTGAGTTATTTCGCTTTTTCTGCGGCAGTTTCAGCAATCTGGATCCAAATTCCCCTAGCAACCAGGCATTGATTTGAATGAGAGACTGGAATATGAATAGGAGAGGCCTGAATAGAAAGACGAGTAATAAAAAGTAACAATAACAATACATTTGTAGCCTTACAGAGCATTTTTTTTTTTTTTTTTTTTTTAAGATGGGGGTCAGTGACCCTCATTTGAAAGCTGGAAAGAGTCAGAAGAAGAAGGGAAATAATTTAAAAAAACTATAGAAAATAAATAATGAAGACCAGTTAAAAAGTTGCTCAGAAATAGCCATTCTATAACATACTAAAAGTTAACTTAAAGGAAAGTGATCATTTGATTCTTTCTTTTTAATGGGCCTAACAGAAGCATTGATGCATTATAAGGCCACTTGAATATCTGCTAAAGGAAGACTGGAAGCTTGTAAGTAACATGTTGCTCTCCAACCCCTTGGATGTTGCTCCCAGTGGTCTCAAAGCAGGAGCTTATTTTTGAATTCCAGGCTGTAATGGAATCTGGCACGGATAACCAAGATGGCGTCCAAGATGGTGGCTCCTTGGGTCTTCACGGACGCAGACGGATGATGTCAGCTTCTTCCCACACCCTGATTGGTCGCCGGCGACGGAATGGGCGTCGGCGTCAATAATGGGCGCCGGCGTCCATCGCACACGTCAGCGCGTC
This sequence comes from Xenopus petersii, assembly GCA_038501925.1. Taxonomy (NCBI): domain Eukaryota; kingdom Metazoa; phylum Chordata; class Amphibia; order Anura; family Pipidae; genus Xenopus; species Xenopus petersii. The sequence continues at coordinate 150,140,863 of CM076678.1, forward strand.
AGTCGCCGACGTCAGCGCGTCCGCGCACACGTCATGACGCCGATGCGTCCGAAATTGGCGCCAAACTTGGGCCTTTATAAGGGAACTCTGGACTGTAACCTGTGCCCAATTATAGGTTTAGTTTTCTACTCCTGGGTGTGATCCATTGTGAACTTTTGTCTATTGTGTACCGACCCTTGCCTGGAATTCTCGACTTCGAACCTCTTCTGCTTGGACTGATCTTGTTGCCTGTTTTTGACCATTCTTCCGTCTCATCCTCTACTGTACTGCGAACTTGGACATTGTTATTTTCCTCCCTTGGTCCTCACTACTTCTGAGGCCTTTGGCCTTACATTATAATTGGGCCATGGACCCGTTGGAGGAGAATCCTGCACCGCCCGATGTTGGTGGGGCGCTTCGTGGTCTGGCATCCCGTATGCAGTCCTATGAGGTACAGCAGTCTCACTTTGGTCAGGCTTTGGAGACCATTCTTGCCAAGTTGTCGGCGTTAACACCTGCCGATCCTACTCCAGCCCCTGCTCCTGTGGTTCCGCTTCACGCCACCGAACCCCGCATTCCGGCTCCCCCACTCTACAGTGGTGATCCTACAGCCTGCCGTGGGTTTGTTAACCAGTGCGAGGTCCACTTTGCACTCGCACCCAGCCAATTCCTGTCGGAACGTGCTAAGGTGGGCTTCATCTTCTCCCGTCTGCAAGGGAAGGCACTAGAGTGGGCGTCGCCTCTATGGGAAAAGGAGGATCCCATTATTGATAATGCCCGAGCTTTCATCCGGGAACTTCGTGTGGTCTTTGATGCTCCGGGTCGTGCCACTGCTGCTTCCGCACGCCTGTTTCACCTTCAACAGGGAACTCGCTCAGTCTCGGAGTATGCCATCGAGTTCCGCACCCTGGTTGCAGAGACTTCGTGGAACAACGACGGGTATCACGCTGCCTTTTACAACGGCCTGGCGATACGTATTAAGTCTGATCTGGTGTCCAGGGAAATTCCATCCCGTTGGGAAGATCTAGTCGCCCTGGCCATAAAGGTGGATACTCGGCAGAGGGAGTTTCAAGCTGAACTCGACAGAGAGCGCTCCCCAACCAAAAGATTCCACAGGTTCCAACCTACTCTGGCTCCTCGTTTCCAAAGACCCTTCCTTCCCAACCCGGCTCCCATCCTGTCTTCTCCAAATCCTGCGGTTCCTGCCTCCTCTTCCCAGCCTTCGGAAGAACCAATGCAGATTGGACGGGCTCGTCTGACCGAGCAGGAAAAGCTTCGGAGAAGGGCTGCTGGACTTTGCCTCTATTGTGGTGGAAAATCCCACTTCGCCTATGAGTGCCCAGTGAAGCCGGGAAACGCCAACACCTAGGTAAGACTGGGGAGACTTACCTGGGTGGAATTGGTCCCTCTCCCCATTCTTCTGCTCAACGCTTCCTCCTTCCTGTGCAGATTCGTTTTGGAACCCAGTCGATCTCTTCTAAGGCTTTCCTTGACTCCGGTGCAGCTGGGAATTTCATTGATAGGATCTTCGCAGAAAGTCATTCCATTCCTCTGCGATCTCTGGCTGTTCCTCTTCGAGCATTGGCGATTGACGATCGTCCACTATCCTCCGCTACTATTTCCCACTCCACCGATGAACTTTCCGTTATTGTGGGGTCCATGCACCTGGAAAGATTGTCCTTCCTCCTCATCGACTGTCCTTCTACTCCCATTGTACTTGGTCTGCCCTGGTTGAATATTCACAACCCTGTCATCGATTGGGCTTCTTCTCAGATCTCCCGCTGGAGTTCTTTTTGCCAACAGAACTGTTTACCTACCAAGTCTATTATTAAAGTTTCATCCGTTTCTTCGAATTCTTCTTTGCCCCCTGCTTATCAAGCCTTCATCGATATCTTCTGTAAAAAGTCTGCCGAAATCCTGCCTCCTCATCGTCCTTACGATTGCCCATTCGAACTTCTTCTGGGAACCATGCCTCCCAGGGGTCGCATCTATCCACTGTCTCCTTCTGAAACCGGTGCCATGAAGGAGTACATTCAAGAAAATCTGCAAAGAGGCTTTATTCGTCCTTCTTCTTCCCCGGCTGGAGCCGGCTTCTTCTTTGTAGAGAAAAAAGATGGAGGTTTGCGGCCCTGCATTGATTATAGAGGTCTGAATAAAATCACAATTAAAAACCGTTATCCCCTTCCTCTCATCTCTGAACTGTTTGATCAACTAAAAGGGGCTTGTCTTTTCACCAAGCTGGATCTTCGTGGGGCTTATAATTTAATTCGTGTCAGAGAGGGAGATGAATGGAAGACCGCGTTTAACACCCGGGACGGGCATTATGAATATCTTGTCATGCCTTTCGGTCTCTGTAAAGCCCCCGCGGTCTTCCAAGAATTTGTGAATGACATTTTCAGAGATTTACTGGGTCAGTATGTGGTGGTGTACCTGGACGATATTCTTATTTTTTCCAAAAATCTTGCTCAACATCGTCTTCAAGTTCAAGAAGTACTTTCTCGTCTTCGAAAGAACAATCTGTTTGCCAAGTTGGAGAAATGTTCCTTTGAAGTTTCTTCCATTTCCTTCCTAGGATACATCATTTCCCAACAAGGTTTCAGGATGGATCCAGCCAAGGTTTCAGCAATTCAAGATTGGCCTCTCCCCACCAGTGTCAAGGCTGTTCAAAGATTCATCGGCTTTGCTAATTATTACAGACAGTTTATTAAAGGTTTTTCTTCTAAAATTGCTCCAATCCTTGCTCTTATTCAGAAAGGGGGTAAACCACAACATTGGCCTCCTCTAGCCTTGGAAGCCTTCAAGTCCCTTAAAGCATCCTTTTCTTCTGCCCCAATCCTCAGGCACCCTGAACCTCTTCAACCTTTCTTCATTGAAGTAGATGCCTCGGATATCGGAGCAGGAGCAATTTTATCCCAAAGATCCTCTGCCGATGGTAAACTGCATCCGTGTGCCTTCTTTTCCAAAAAATTTTCCTCCTCCGAAAGGAATTATGATGTTGGAAACCGTGAGTTACTGGCCGTCAAACTTGCTCTGGACGAGTGGAGACACTTTCTCGAAGGATCATCGATCCCTGTGACCATCTTCACTGACCACAAAAATCTTGAATATATTCAGACCCTTAAGCGCCTCAATCCTCGACAAGCCAGGTGGGCATTGTTCTTCTCACGTTTTAACTTCATCTTAACTTTTCGTCCTGGTTCAAGAAACAAGAAAGCGGATGCCCTTTCCAGAAGTTTTGTTCCTGAAGATCCCATCTCCGAAGACCCTGAATCCATTGTGCCTCCTACTAAAATCATCGCTGCTCTTTTTCCATCCTTGGCCTCCCAGTTATTGTCTGTTCAATCTTCTGCTCCTGAAGGAACCCCTCCTGGTGTTGCCTTTGTTCCTCCTGAACTCCGTCATTCCATGTTGGTCCAGTCCCACAGCTCCAAGCAGGCCGGGCATCCTGGAGTCAAGAAAACCACAGAACTTCTGTCTCGTCTTGTATGGTGGCCTTCCCTAAGAAAGGATGTTAAAGACTTTGTTTCCTCTTGCTCTGTGTGTGCTGTATCCAAATCTGGACGTTCTCCTCCCAAAGGGTTACTCTTACCACTACCCATTCCCTCCCGCCCATGGACTCATTTATCTATGGACTTCATCGTGGACCTCCCTAACTCCTCTAGCTACACTGTTATTTGGGTGGTGATTGACAGATTCACTAAAGTTGCACACTTTACTCCTCTTCGAAAACTTCCCTCTGCTCCTGAACTTTCTTCATTATTCATCAAACACATTTTTCGCCTCCATGGTTTCCCTGCCGAAATTGTCTCTGATCGTGGTTCCCAATTCGTTTCTAAGTTCTGGAGATCCCTGTGTAAAGCCCTTGGTGTCTCTCTTCAATTTTCATCTTCATACCATCCCCAGTCTAATGGAGCAGCAGAAAGGGTTAACCAGGCCCTTGAACAATTTCTTCGATGCCATGTATCACTGTGCCAAGATGACTGGGCGGACCTGCTTCCATGGGCAGAATTCGCACATAACAATGCATTACACATTTCTTCCGAAAAGTCCCCTTTTTTCTGTATGTACGGTCTTAACCCTTTGGCTTTTCCCCAGGATTTATTACTTACCAATGTCCCTGCCGCCAACGATCAAGCTGCCCACATGTCAGCCATTTGGCACGCCACGGTCCTCAACCTGGAAAAGAGTTCCCTGATCCAGAAAAGGTTCGCGGATCAAAGAAGAATCCCTTCCCCTTTGTACGCACCTGGCGATAAGGTTTGGCTATCCACCCGAAACATCCGTCTTAAAATCCCGTCTCCGAAGCTTGGTCCCAAATTTATCGGTCCCTTTTCCATCTCTGAGATCATCAACCCGGTGGCTGTTCGTCTACAACTTCCCTCGGAGATGCGGATTCCTAATGCATTCCATGTCTCCTTGCTCAAACCTGCAGGTACTTCTTCTTCTTCTTCTTCCTCAGCTCCTGTCTTGGTGGATGGACATCAGGAATTCGAGGTTAAAAGAATCCTGGATTCTCGGATTTCGAGGGGCACCCTACAATACCTCATTGAGTGGAAGGGGTTCGGCCCAGAGGAGTGCTCCTGGGTAAGAAATTCAGACGTCCACGCCCCTACCCTGGTCCAAAAATTCCACCGGCAATTTCCTTCCAACCCAGGTGGTCCGGAGGCCCCCCCTAGGGGGGGGTACTGTAATGGAATCTGGCACGGATAACCAAGATGGCGTCCAAGATGGTGGCTCCTTGGGTCTTCACGGACGCAGACGGATGATGTCAGCTTCTTCCCACACCCTGATTGGTCGCCGGCGACGGAATGGGCGTCGGCGTCAATAATGGGCGCCGGCGTCCGTCGCACACGTCAGCGCGTCAGTCGCCGACGTCAGCGCGTCCGCGCACACGTCATGACGCCGATGCGTCCGAAATTGGCGCCAAACTTGGGCCTTTATAAGGGAACTCTGGACTGTAACCTGTGCCCAATTATAGGTTTAGTTTTCTACTCCTGGGTGTGATCCATTGTGAACTTTTGTCTATTGTGTACCGACCCTTGCCTGGAATTCTCGACTTCGAACCTCTTCTGCTTGGACTGATCTTGTTGCCTGTTTTTGACCATTCTTCCGTCTCATCCTCTACTGTACTGCGAACTTGGACATTGTTATTTTCCTCCCTTGGTCCTCACTACTTCTGAGGCCTTTGGCCTTACACAGGCTTGGAGGCAAGTTTTGGTTGTATAAAAACCAGATGTACTGCCAAACATAATCTCAATGTAGGCTGCCAGTCTATATAGGGGCTACCAAATAGCCAATCACAGCCCTTATTAGACTCCCAGGAACATTTTGGATGCTTGTGTTGCTCCCCAACTGATGTAAGTCCTGCACTGGACTGTCTTTTCCAATGAAGAACATTGGGGAGGTATGTAGAAGCCTTGGAGAAGGTCTGGAGTGATTCTTTGCCTGTGTGTGGGTTTCCTCTGGATACTCTGGTTTCTTCCCACACTCCAAATATATACAGGCAGGTTAATTGGCTCCTGATAAAAGTGACCTTACTGCCTATATATATATATAAGAAGTCAATGAGATAAATAAGACCTCTCTGTACAGTTGCTCCTTTGCACCAAACTATTAATACTGGGAGATCTTTCTGAAATGGATACAAATCCCTGTAATATTTATTATTGAACTTTAAAGGGGACCCAAAAAATTATTCAAAAAACTATTTTATCGCATTAGTCAAGCAAAATGAACTTTAATTACACTATATAAATTATTTGAATCTTGTTTCCATCAGTCTGTGAATTCATTATTATAACACATAGACAGGAGCCATTTTGTAGACACTGTTATTAAAGGGATACTGTCATGGGAAAAAAAATTTTTTTCAAAATGAATCAGTTAATAGCGCTGCTCCAGCAGAATTCTGCAATGAAATCCATTTCTCAAAAGAGCAAACAGATTTTTTTATATTCAATTTTGAAATCTGACATGGGGCTAGACATATTGTCAATTTCCCAGCTGCCCCTGGTCATGTGACTTGTGCCTGCACTTTAAGAGAGAAATGCTTTCTGGCAGGCTGCTGCTTCTCCTACTCAATGTAACTGAATGTGTCTCAGTGGGACATGGGTTTTTACTATTGAGTGTTGTTCTTAGATCTACCAGGCAGCTGTTATCTTGTGTTAGGGAGCTGCTATCTGGTTACCTTCCCATTGTTCTTTTATTTGGCTGCTGGGGGGAAAAGGGAGGGGGGTGATATCACTCTAACTTGCAGTACAGCAGTAAAGCGTGATTGAAGTTTATCAGAGCACAAGTCACATGACTTGGGGCAGTTGGGAAATTGACAATATGTCTAGCCCCATGTCAGATTTCAAAATTGAATATAAAAAAATCTGTTTGCTCTTTTGAGAAACGGATTTCAGTGCAGAATTCTGCTGGAGCAGCACTATTAACTGCTTCATTTTGAAAAAAATGTTTTTTCCCATGACAGTATCCCTTTAAGACAAGCCTTGTATCATCTCAGAATCTTGTTTGTGCACCAGAATGGGGGACCTGATGTCCATCCCCATGCCCTGGCTACACAATTAAATGGTGAAGAGAACTGGGGGAATGTGGTGAGAGCAGTGACATGTAGGAAGTGCTGAATGGAAAGTGGAAGTAATTGTCTGCCCCGCCTCTATGCCTAAGGCTCAGAGGAGGGGCAGACATTTGATTGACAGCTGAGATTTTTAAATAAGCTTACAACAGCTATGAACGCTTTAATAAGAAATAGATATTGGATTTCATGTTTAATTTGAAAAGGACTTTTATTATACAGATTTTTGTGTCTGGATGACAGGTCCACTTTAATGGGCTGTTTTTCTGTGATTTTAGTTGTGATGGGATTGACATGGAGTTACTTTGAGGATTTTGTTGAATTTTTTACTTCCTGCTAAACAGGCTGATTCCATCAGGCTAAAGTGAAGGTAAATGCCATAGAGTCAGTTGAAGGGTAGATGTAACTGCTCCAGCGTTGGATTCATAGTCCTCTTTGTAGAAGAGGCGATTTATCGCCGGGCGACTAAATCTCCCCGAATGTTTGTGTCTCCCCTTACCTTAAAGGGTTGGTTTGCCTTTTAGTTAACTTTTATTATGTTATATAATGGCTATTTCTAAGTAACTTTTCAACTGGTCTTCATTATTTATTTTGTATAGTTTTTCTTAATTATTTCCCCCAGCTTCACGCTCCCAGTGCATCCACTCCCTCCTGGACTGCGAGGCAAAAGAGAAAGCTCCACCCTCTGCCCAACAATACACTGAAGTGTGACAGGAAGTGGTCATCAATCTCTGGGCCAATCATACACTGTACACAATATGCTAATAAGCAAAAGTAAATACACGGGCTTCCACCCAGCAACCAGAGAACAAGGAAGTGTAGGCATTTAAAGCCACAGGGGAGAGTTAACCGTATTGGTCCCTACAGTACTATGGGTTTGAATACCGTTCGGTTCATGTACAAGGCAAATCATGATGATCAAAAGCCTCTGGTCCCGGGGTCGGACTTAGCTTGTGAGACACTGGGGGAAAAACCCGGTGGGCCCCATGACACAGACCGGCTCCTCATCCTGGGCACTGCACCCTTACCTCTACCCTGGACCCACTCGCAGCAGCAACAAGATAAAATAATGTAGAGGCTCGGGCAAGGGGCCCAATGGCAGAAGGGGTTGCAGATGGGGCGCCAGACAGAGGGTTGCCACGTGTCCGGTTTTGACTTGGGCAGCCCGTTTCTTCCGGGTGCCGGGGTCAAAACTGCATCCCAGTTTTCCAAATTAGGAAAACCGGGCGTGATTCCCTATGACTGATGAGGTGATTGACCAATCGCCATGTCACAGCCCATCCCCGCAGCGTCACAACCTCTCCCCATTGCACCACAGCCCCACCTCCATTATGCCACGGCCCTGCCCCCTGCACAGATTCAACCAGGGCAAAATGTGGCAACCCTACCCAGACCCCCTCTCCAACATTGTCAGGTCCACTAGCAGCATTTATTCACAGAGATGCCAACCCTGAGGCCACACACTAATCACATCCTGAACACACCCATTATACCCACGGTTACACCCTCTACTGGGAGCAGCATTTTCCAGAATAATTAAAAGTGCCCCCATTTTCATCCAATTTCCACACACATCCGTAGGGAGGGATTGGAGCTGATTTGGATCATTGAGATCAGAGTTATGAGCATGGAAAGAAACAGAGGGCAAACATTTAAATACATCTATATGGGCTTTAAGTTTAATGAAAAATAATTAGTGATGGACGAATTTGCCCCATTTTCTTGCGAAATTAGCGAAACATCGAACAATTCACAAAACGTAAATTTTGACACCGGCGTCAATACGCAGGGGTCAAAATCGATGATGGCGACAATTTGTCACGCGCCTATTTTGTTCAATTGCATTCAAGTCAATGGGCGTGCATTAAATGTATTCGCCGGTGGCTAAGCGCAAAAATTCACAGAGAATTCACGCGTGGCGAATAAATTCGTCCATCACTACAAATAATTGCTCATTGAGGGAAAAGGAAATGCCGTTGGTTTTATATTTGGAATAAAGAAAACAACATCTCGGGAACTTTCCGACTGTCGCAGACTCGCAGGGTTTTATCCGTTAGTGCCGTATTGTTTTTTGTAATTAGAGATAATGGGGAGGCAAGCGGGCGTGAATCTGCACTTGATTCCATTGATTTTATAATGTGCCAGAAAGCAGAGGTCACAAGCAGCCACCGAGGTATTGAATATTCCAATCTGTGTTCTAATAATTCAGCTCCCTGTATTTTCCTGTGCCGCTTTGGGACTAATAACCCACACTTTATTGCTGGAAAAGGTGATATGAATTGTATTCATTTTATTATCTCACCTTTAAACTTTGAGGAAATTCAAATAACAGCATATTAAGTATGTGTCTCCGTTTAAAGTAGCTTTCTAGCTGTACACATGTTGATAAGTAGTCTATGTTTTACTAAAGAATACCATTGCATTCCAGAATAAAGTGATAGCTATACTATAGATAAAATATCAGTTCCATGTGTTGTTAACTGAAAGAAAAAAAAATGGTTTAGCTAAGGCCAGGAAACTCATTCCTCATAGTATTATGAGGGATAATGTACCTCCTACTGTAAATGATAAGGATATTAGAAGTCATTGAGGAGTTCTGTGACCATATAAAGGCACAAGGCTGCAGGCTGAGTTATACAGGGAACTCTGAGTATCGCTTGTGTATTATAAGGGATAATGTACCCCCTACTGTAAATGATAAGGATATTAGAAGTCACTGAGGGGTTGTTCTGTGACCATTTAAAGGCACAAGGCTGCAGGCTGAGTTATACAGGGAACTCTGAGTATCGCTTGTGTATTATAAGGGATAATGTACCCCCTACTGTAAATGATAAGGATATTAGAAGTCACTGAGGGGTTGTTCTGTGACCATATAAAGGCACAAGGCTGCAGGCTGAGTTATACAGGGAACTCTGAGTATCGCTTGTGTATTATAAGGGATAATGTACCCCCTACTGTAAATGATAAGGATATTAGAAGTCACTGAGGGGTTGTTCTGTGACCATATAAAGGCACAAGGCAGGGAAGTTTTTTCAAGCTAATTTTTTTTTTTGTTGCAGATCACATTCAGTTGTGCAGCTGAATATAAAGCAGACAGTCCATGCGCCATTATGGCTTAGCATAAAGTCATTATCAATATCGTACCTTTCAACATTCATCACTGCCCCTTAATGAAATTCTGACCTTCATATACACCTATGGAAGCATGAGATGGATAAAACTGGGCACAAATTCTTATTGACAGCTTGAAAACTAACATTAAATCTTTTACAGATCCCTGCGTATTAAACACTTAATCAGATGTGTTTTGCTGACTGTGGCACATGCCTCCCATCACTGAAAGAGACAATTTCTAGTTACTCAAACATACCCCCGACACCCTGATGTGCCTGAAAATCCTGTCTACTTCTCTTGGGGGTGTTCCGTGATTTAGAAGGAGAGACACGATCTGCATTGGGTTCCAGTAAACGGAACTTTATGGCAGCATTTCTGAAGCCAACATCCTGGGGCGGAGCTACAGAGGAAGCAGACCCTATGGCTGCAGGGGGCCCAGGAGGAATAGGGGGCCCACGAGGCCCTAATTTATATACAATTTTAATAAATATTGCTAAAATGGGTCAACCACTAGACATTTTAGGGACCATGAAAAAGAATGTGCTGTTGGGCCCAGTAATAACTAGTTACGCCACTGGCAACACAATTTGCGGCATCTGTGTTTCCTTTATGGTCGGCACTAGAAGAAACATGGGCCCCACTGCTCCTCTATGTAAGCTCTAAATTGTATGTATGCATACCTCCCAACATTTTGGAAGTAAAAAGAGGGACACAGGGCACGTAGCGCAGCAATTTTTGACCACACCCTTTCTGTGGCCACACCCCCTAATTACCATGTTTGTTATACAAAATTTGGCAGTTTATGAAAGTTTGAAAATATTTCTCCTTATCTAAACTGTGTTTTTGAGTCTCAAAATTGTTACAAAGTCTCTTATTTGCACCTGTTAGCTGTTCTGGGCTCTCTGCTAAAAGCCAATTAAGTGAGAAACTTTGTTTCTTTTTCTGGCTGTTCAGTGCAGAGAAAAGAGGGACTTTCCAGTACAAATGAGGGACTGCGGGTTGAGCTGTCAAAAGAGGGACTGTCCCTCCGAAAAAGGGACAGTTGGGAGGTATGTGTATGAAACTGATGTTATTCTGAAGAACTGGCAGTGTAAGGGACACTATTTAATACACAGATCACGTCACTATAGGGAGGAAGCTGACATGTAGGCAGTGAAGCTGCACCAAAGCCATAGTCTGTGCACTGTAGCTAACGGACACGGCTGGGGTGCAATTATCCCCACGGTGCATGAAAACACTATTCATATTTGCAGCTCAGATTAAAGGGATTCTAATAAGGCAACACCAAGGTTGGCGCTCGCAGCCCCCGCCGAGAGATGTAGAGGCTTCTGGTCAGATGGCGCCATTAAACTGAATGGGTCAAGTGCAACCAAGTGGGGAAAGTCAGGATAAAATGATTCCCACGCAGAAATAATCATAGAACCTGAGCGGTTGGCTGAAGTGATTGTCTCAGTGGGCAGATTCTGTGCAGAGGTCTCTGAATTCTGGAGGCTTCAGCCCTTGTGCCTTGTTTCCAGCTTCTTTCCCTTTCTTTCTGTTATCTATCCATCTATCTATCTATCTATCTATCTGTCTGTCTGTCTGTCTGTCTGTCTGTCTGTCTGTCTGTCTATCCGTCCGTCCGTCCGTCCGTCTATCTATCTATCTATCTATCTATCTAATATGTATCTATCTAATATGTATCTATCTATCTATCTATCTATCTATCTATCTATCTATCTATCTATCTATCATCTATCTATCTATCTATCTATCTATCTATCTATCTATCTATCTATCTATCATATATCTATTGTCTATCTATCTTTCTATCTGTCTATCTATCTGTCTGTCTATCTATCATCTATCTATCTATCTATCTATCTATCTATCTATCTATCTATCTATCTATCTATCTATCTATCATCTATTAATTTGCTGTGGGGCCCAGTAACATCTAGTTACATCACTGGCTGCTGTTATACTGGAAATGCTGCTTTGTGGGTAAATAAAACTGCACCCTTGTTTGAATCCCTTTCACCCAGTCACCTGCAGTAACAGGCTTATCAGCCACTGTCAGTAATCCTTATTTACCCATTCAGTTGAAATGCATAGACACATCGTCCAAATTTCTCCAAAGCACCCGAGCTGGATCAGTGCCAATATGGGTCGGCATCTCTGAAATTGCATTTGCCGCTTAAAATTGCACTTGTGCTTAAAAAGGAGCCCGGTTATGTTTAAATATATCAAAGGCGCATTTTAATCTTTTGTGGTGGCAAAATAAACTTTGCAGGGCCCTTTCTTTAGGTGCACGGAACATTTTCCAGACATGGCATTTTTGATACAGTGTCAAACATTTTGGGATGGTCCCTGGAGGTTACGAACAGACGGCAACCATGTAACTGCTCAAAGTAAATTGCTGATTGGTTGCTACGGGTAACTACCTTTGTGCCATTTTGCACCTGTGTTAAAGGAAAACTATACCCCCCAAACAATGTAGGTCTTTATTAAAAGATACTGAGTAAAACAGCTCATGTGTAAAACCCTGCTTCATGAAAATGAACCATTATCATAATAATATACTTTTTTAGTAGTATGAGCCATTGGGTAATCATAAATAGAAAATTGCCATTTTAAAAAATAAGGGCCGCCCCCTGAGATCGTAAGATTCACTGTGTACATATACAAACCACATGTAAGGTCACATGAGCCAATTAACAGACAGAGTTGTGCCTTTTGCTTCCTCACTTCTTCCTGTTACAGTTAGTGTTGTAGTATTTCTGGTCAGGTGATCTCTGAGGCAGCACAGATAGAATCACGAAATGGCGGTTCAAGGCAAGAGATGTAAAAGGGCATTTTTTATGTAAATATATATTCCAGTTTGGTAAGATTCTTTAATATGTCATTCAATTTGATATAAACTATCTATTGCTTAAGTGTTCATTTTGGGGGTATAGTTTTCCTTTAAACTGTGCGCCTCGGGAAGTGAAGTTAAACTGCAGAAATGTGCTGCGCAGGCAGAAATGATCTAAAGTCACGAACCGTGCTCTGCACAAATTCTCCGGCTAAAATTATAACATTTTCTTCCTCTGCAATTTTGTCCGCCTTTCCTTTCCAATACAATCACCTAGAGGTCTTTTTATAGCCTCTTCTAAATAAGTTCAAGGCTACGTGATTGCTTCTGAAAGCTTGGGTGGATGGGCACCCTCAGTGATTGCCTTTGATTGAGCAGTGGTGCCCAAGAGATAAACAAGCAAATCTGTGACCACCTGTCTTTTATTGACCCTATTAATGCCCTTTATTTATATAGTACTGGCATATTCTGCAGCAGTGTACAGAGATTATACATCAGCCCCTGCCCCCTAAATTCTTGAGGAAACCAGCTTTGATATGATATTTGATATGCGATGGAAGTGGATAAGAGCGTGCTTTTGGGGTTGATGGTATTGTCATTGCAAAATGCCACCACATAGAAATCTCATTTAGACTTTTGGTTACCTCTCATTGGATAGTCATGTTATGGTCAGTAGTAAACAGGTAAATGTGTGAATAACCTACCTAGAGCCACCTGCTGTGATGCATTCACAACCAAAGAGGGTGTAGGTAAAGATGTGTCTCAAGGACTGAAGTTTGAGGAGCAACAAAAAAAGGCAGTAGACTGAGCAGAAAGCCTGTGTCTGTTTGGGTCAGCTTACTTGTCTTTTCAGTGTCTCCGAATCTTCTAATCCATGGTTGAAGATTCTACAGAGAATGGTTCACCACTTTGTACCCAACTGATTTGTCTTATTCTAACACTGTTGACCTCAAATTTCTGGGGGACATTAAACAGGTATAGCACCATGAATGTATACACTGTACTTTAGAAGACCATAGGGATCACTTAAAAGAACCCAGATGTGGTGTGCAACTACCACCTAATAATCTCATTTAGACTTTAGTTTAGTTCTCCTTGGATAGTCAGATTAAGGTCAATAGTAGAGAGATAAATGTGTGTGTAAAGGTAGCCATAGACGCACAGATAATTTTGTACGATATTCAGTGCATGTATGGTGGGAAAAGATCTTTTCCAAGATCGTAATTGTTACGTCTATGGCCACCTTATCCTACCTAGAGCCTCCTGTTTTGGTCCATTCACTGCCAGACTGGGTGTAGATAGAGATGTGTCCCATAGACTGAAGCTTGAGGAGCACCAGCTGAAAAGTCAGCAGAAGACTTAGTGAAAAGCCCATGTTTGTTTGGGTCAGCCTACTTCTCTTTTCAGTGTTTGTTTGGGTCAGCCTACTTCTCTTTTCAGTGTCTCCACACCTTCTAACCCACAGTCGAAGGTTCTAAACAGGATGGCTCACCACTTTGTACCCAACTGATATGTCTTATTCTAACACTGTTGGCTTCAGTTGCTCCATACAGCCATTTTACATTCATCCAGATGATAATTATACACTCATACCAAATAGATATGTACAATTCTGATCCACCAATGTTGCCATCAGAAATTACTGGCAATATCTTTTTAGGTCTTTCTGACAACTAAACTTTGAGGAACATGATCTGTTTGGCAACTCATCCTCAAACTGAACATAAACCGGGACCCCAACAGCAGCTCCTTTATACTCCAGGACCCCCACATAACTGCTGAGTTATGGCAAGACTGCACCCGCATAACCTGTGATTCAATTTGATATCTCTATTGAGGGCCAACACATGGCAAATGGAAGGCCAAGACTAAAGAGAAAGCAAGGACGTCCAACTCGCACACCTTGGGCTCCTTTCTGTACAAGAGCTGTCTATGTTGTAGCTCAGCATATGGCTCACACCATAAAGTATGGCCAAACCCCTTGTAGGACACTTTCAAGCTGTTTTGTTCCATTTGATCACAGTTCTGTCCTGAAATCAAGCAGCAAAGGAACTTGAGTGATGTTTTACTTTATTGACGGACAGATCAATGTGACAACATTATTGACTTGACCCATCTTCTTGTGCTGTATTGCAGGAGACCTCTTACTCACCTCTGTGGCTTCTTGATGCAAAGGAACTAAACGCTTTGAATGTTATGGGCTTTGCGTACTGTTATAATTGACACACACCTTGTGGCTCGGCCAATTGCAAGCATCCCCTCTAGGAACATTACTCGTAGACATCATCAATTATGGATGCAGTTGCTCTTCCCCCACCCAACGGATATAAACTCCTGTTACCCTGCATCTGATTTATACAACATAACAAGCTAGGCTAGACCTTTCAAAAGAATATGGCAGCTACTTCCACATGTATATTTCCCACAGGGAGGGAAAGGGAAGTTATGAGAGCATAAGGGCTCATTCACCTTTGGCTTTGGAGCAAATGTTAGTAGGTGTGCCCTTGAATGACCTTCTCCACCTTTGAGGACTGCATAAGGTCACTACTGCCTTTCATGGGCAACAGATTTCCATGTGTTTGTTATGCAATTTGATTTAATAGCAGAGGGCCCACTGCTTGGATCTTGCAGGGCCCACCAGGAGTTCAGATTCAGGGTCACCGACAACAGTCTGCACCCCCCCCTCGTGCACCTTGTTTTCCTCTTACGGCACATTGGGGGGCTGGGCAGGAGGTCAGGGAGCAGGTCTGGGTTTTGGGTCCACCGGGTTTTTTCCTGGTGGCGCAGTCCTACCTACCTGCTTTATTATTTATTATGTTCCCTGGGGATGTTCACTCTACATGAATTCCGTTTCACTTGCTTGTTTATGATAAATTAGAGATTTCACAGGCTGCTTGAAAGTCTTCAAGAAACCACCGTGCTGTACTCAACCCGCTGAAAGATTTATGGGTGGAAGGGGAAAATAGGGCCCTTTAAAGAAATAGATGACATCTAACAGGTATGGATTTTTAGGAGGCCAGAGAATTCCTTAGTCTGCAGTCTGAATGTTGTTCTTGACTCAGTATTTGTATATACACACCTACTGACCCACAGTTACAGTCCCCTACTAGAGACTATTATCTCACTGTTACTATAGGCACAATTTCTCCCTACTATACCTGCTATCCCACAGTCACACTCCCTTCCCAGAGACTATTATCCACTGTTACTATAGGCACCATCTCTCCCTACTATACCTGCTATCCCACAGTCACACTCCCTTCCCAGAGACTATTATCCACTGTTACTATAGGCACCATCTCTCCCTACTATACCTACTATCCCACAGTCACACTCCCTTCCCAGAGACTATTATCCACTGTTACTATAGGCACCATCTCTCCCTACTATACCTGCTATCCCACAGTCACACTCCCTTCCCAGAGACTATTATCCACTGTTACTATAGACACCATCTCTCCCTACTATACCTGCTATCCCACAGTCACACTCCCTTCCCAGAGACTATTATCCACTGTTACTATAGACACCATCTCTCCCTACTATACCTGCTATCCCACAGTCACACTCCCTTCCCAGAGACTATTATCCCACTGTTACTATAGACACCATCTCTCCCTACTATACCTGCTATCCCACAGTCACACTCCCTTCCCAGAGACTATTATCCACTGTTACTATAGACACCATCTCTCCCTACTATACCTGCTATCCCACAGTCACACTCCCTTCCCTCACTCCTCCTGTCTCCTATCTGCTGCTTTTCGGTGGTCCCACTCTGCAAATAGTAACTATAAACCTCTTAGTAAAAATGATAGTTTACACTCAACTGAGAGTCAGTGTATATGATGGTATGATAATGATGCAATAATTGTGGGAGAAAGAAAATGGAATAATAAAAAGGGGCTTATGAGATATATCAATAACCCTTTAAGCTGCTGTTAGGCATATATATATATATATATATATATATATATATATATATATATAGTATTGTTTTTTATTGAGATGCGGGACATCATTCTGCTGTGTATTGTTTTTGCTGTGGCCTATAGTAATGCTGTTGTAGTGCACAGCAGGATATGTCTGAAGAGGGGAACCACAATACTGTTGTTAGTCTACACGTGGTGTTAAGTCAATATTTGCAGCTCAACATGAGCTAATGACTGATTAATCAACGTTCTATTGAAAGTTTTGAATAAAATTTCTATGCAAGGTAGAGTCTAACCTTAATCTAAAGTGGGAAAATGATATAGATCAGGGATATCCAACCTGCAATCCTCTAGTTGTTTTTGAACTACAACTCCCAAGATCCCCAACAGCTTTTGCTCAGAGAGGATTCTAGTATCTTCCATTTACTAAAGGAGATGGGGGGTCTGGAAGGAAAGATAGGATGATGTATGGGCAAGTGTTATAACAGTTTGGATGGATCTTGGTAACAATCCTGAAAAGAAAGTGAACATTTTTGACCTGGGGTATTGATGTGACTAGTGAAGGAAAGGGATGAGTGAAAAATTACCCGCCAGGCAGTTTGCTGAATCAACAGGGTTACTGAGAGGGTTGAACAGCCAATTTGGGGTGGAGAGTTGTTCAGTTCAGGCGTTGATGCTGATTCATCCAAGAAGAGATATCTAGGAGCAGGGCTTGTGCATTGCCAGTTTTGGCCAATGTAATTCAAATGTTCATTCATGGCAACCAAACGTAAATTTCCATTCAATGATCCAACCAGAGCTAAACTAGCAGGAATTGGATGGATGACAACTCTAGGGTCAATTTATTTCAGCTTTGTGAATTCTGTATGGACATCCCCCATTAAGGGAGTAGATCACAAAAGTGCTGTTGAGACCAAATCGCAGTGTTAATTTACACTAGGGATGCACCAAATCCACTATTTTGGATTCCGTGGATCTAAATCCTTTTCCTCATTTTTCCTCTTGCTCATTCCTAGCAGCCTGACTCTGATTGAGCTTAGTGAGGAATTGTGTTCACAGAGGTAATAACGAGCCTCCCTTAACCCTTTAGGGCAGAGACACGGTCAGATTCGGAGAGATTAGTTGCCCGGCGACAAATCTCCTCTTCTTCGGGGCGACTAATCTCCCCGAACTGCCTTCCTGCTGGCTAGAATGTAAATCGTCGGCGGCATGGCACTCTGAGCGCTTCGTTTTCTGAAGTCGCCCAAGGTTGCCTCATGAGGAAACTTCGGGCAACTTCAGAAAACGAAATGCTCTGAGTGCCATCCTGCTGGCGGGAAGAAAGTTTGAGGAGATTAGTCGCCCCAAAGTAGAGGAGATTTGTTGCCGGGCGTCTAATCTCCCCTAATCAGACCGCGTGTCTCTGCCCTTAAGCAAAGAAAAGCCATGCAACAATACGGAAGGGGTTAATTGACTGGTGCAAGGAAGAGCTTTTGTCTGAAATCCATCTCACCTGTTCCTTATAGGCAGACAGACAGACAGACAGCTGTTCATTTTGCTTGGGAGATAAGAAGAAAAAACCTGTTACACAATGGTGATAGATTTACCACCCAGGCTGGAGATGTTGTTTGAGGTGGAATTAACCCATTGCAAGAAATCTGTTAAGGAAAAGCATAAGGGCAGAGACACACGTGGAGATTCGGGGAGATTAATCGGGCGACTAATCTCCCCGAACTTCCTTCCTGCTGACTAAATCGCAGACGGGATTCCACACGGAACAATTTATTTTCCGGAGTTGCCCGACGTTGCCTCACAAGGAAACTTCAGGCGACTTGGGAAAACGAAACGCTCCTGGTGCCATCCCGACGTCGATTTTAGATTGTAGCCGACAGGAAAGCATTGCGGGGAGATTAGTCGGGCGACTAATCTCCCCGAATCTCCACGTGTGTCTCTGCCCTAAAAGCTGACATAAATCTCAATTACTTTAATATGGTTATGCTTTCCCTTTAAGGGACCGTCCAACCAAAAATGTTTTCCTTTTTTTGCATGATTTGTAAACAATTTCCTAATAAAAATTATAATTGTGCGAAGCGTCTCTCCCTGGTTCTGATTCTTTGATACAGTGTAGCAGGTCCAGGTCTGTTCATCAGCTTCTGCTTCATTATTTCAGAGAATAGAAACAGCTGCTGTTCTCTGTAGCATTTCTGTTTACCAAAGAAATCATTGAGACTTTTTAATGAATGTAGTTGCTTAGAATGAAGTTTTTTGTTTCAAATTTAATTTTCGGGTGGCGTTCCCCTTTAAATGTGCAGCTCAAACTCAAGGCAGGGAAATCTATACATTTTCAACCCCCCTCCTACCCGGAACTTATCTCTCCTAGGAGAAAGCCCTCAGGACTTTTGTATTGGGATTTTTGATTGTCAGGGTCATGTGATCTGTTCTAGGGTGATGCTCCTTGTTTATCCTAAGAAGACCATGTGGAGGGTGGGCGTATACACAGCTAGGGGGCCAGTGAGACTGGGCTAGCTCCTTCCATTCCCCAGTAGCCGGGCTCTGAATACACCACATTGGCTGAGCTCTCTCAATGGGCAAGAGGACTTCTTTGCTGAGCCTGTAGGCTTGATGATGATGATGATTGATGATGAGGAGGGGAGGCAGCTGCTGGAATAAGTGCTCGCTCGCCTGCATGTAGATCGCTGCCCTTGCTCCATGGCTGGATATACACAATATACTGGATATTTCCTAAGAAACTGACTGCTTGGGAAGCGATAAAGTTTGGCTGCAGAAGGTACAGTACTGCTGTTTTACCTTTATGTTCTCTGGCCACGATGAATGAATGAGTCAGTGCAGAAGCCCATGGTGCACCCCTGTGCACCTTCTTTGAAAGGCAAACGCTTTAATCATAGCAGGTTATAATAAATTAATACATCGGTTTTATTTATTTTTTAAAAGCAACCTCCCCCCACCCGTCTATGTTCCCCCAGCACTGGTTGTGAACGAGGGATCCTCTCCGTCTACTATTTGTGCATCTGTCGATGCGCCAGCCATGTTTTTCAGCCGATTATCCACACTGTTACAGTCTCAGCTGAAAATGCCCGGGGGGGGGGGGTTCATTGGAATTATAGTGTCTGGGCCTCTGCAGCAAAAATATACATTTAAAGGGTTATTTATGTTCCTTCGTTTTCATGCCAGTCGCTTTATATGTAATCGATTGCAGCCCAATGGAGAGTGGGGATTTATTTCTTCACTCCTCCCTTTTTCAGTTGGTCTGTGTTTTTTTTTGTTTTTTTTCCCTTTTATTCAGTGTGCTGCTGGGGATAAAGGGGCAGCTCAGCTGGAGAGGAGAGAGGGGATTCAAAAGGGTGGTCTTTTGTGAGAAGCTTCATTGTGCAACTGCCACAGTGCAAGACAAGTAGCCTTTAGTTATAGCCACTTGCACAAATAGGTTCATGGAAGAGAGCCCTGTAATGTGGCTACTGCTGCTGCTTTATAGGGGGAGAAGGGGCTTCAGGCTGCCTGCAGGGAGTTAATGTTCTGATTGGGGTTTTTTCTTTACTTCGGGCATTTTGGCAGGTTTTGGGAGTGAAAAGTGGAGAAGTGTGGGGAAG
Organism: Xenopus petersii; assembly: GCA_038501925.1. NCBI lineage: Eukaryota > Metazoa > Chordata > Amphibia > Anura > Pipidae > Xenopus > Xenopus petersii. The sequence goes on from CM076678.1 coordinate 150,160,885, forward strand.
CATAGTGATTTGGAGGAGGGGGGCTGGGAGTTTAACTCCTCACTAACTGATGTGTCCTCAAAATAAGTGCAAGTTCCGTGTCACAGGGATTGTGTTTAGTGCTGTCTTTGGGGGTAAGATGGGGTTCATAGCCCTGAACCCCTGTACCCTACAAATGTATCTTTCTCACTATGAAGCTGCTGTAACTGTGTGTTTCTATATAAAAATCAAAATGGTGTTGGGGTTTGACTGTATCCGAGTGTGTATAGTAAGGGAAGATCGGGGAAATGGTTGTAAGTGGTATAGTAAGTTAATGGGGTGTTGGGAAGGGGCTGTAATTGTGCTACTGGTTATAGTAAGGCAAGATGGTGTCAGACAAGTGCTGGATAGTGTGTATAATAAGGGAAAATAGTCAGCGGAAATGATTGTAAGTGGTATAGTGCGTATAATCAGTTAATGGGGTGTTGGGAAGGGGCTGTAACTGTGATACTGGGTATAGTAAGGCAAGATGGTGTCAGACAAGTGCTGGATAGTTTGTATAATAAGTTAATGTTTGGGTGTTAGGAAGGGGCTAAAACTGTGCTACTGGGTACAGTAGGCCAAGATGGTGTCACACAACTGCTGGATATTGTGTATAGTAAGGCAAGATGGTGTCAGACAAGGGCTGGAGTATAGTAAGCTAATATTTGGGTGTTTGGAAGGGGCTGTAACTGTGCTACTGGGTATAGTAAGTTAAGATGGTGTCAGACAAGTGCTGGATAGTGTGTATAGTAAGGCAAGATTTGTAACTGTGGCATAGTGTGTGTAGTAATGCAAGAAAGTATCACAAACCCTTTATATCAGAGTTTTCTATTATCCCAGACTTGTCTATTATCCAGCTGCTGTCAGTATCCATTGACAGCCAGAGGGAGGGGATCATATTTGTAAGGGATCGGTACTTCAGCAGCAGCTGGGGGATAGCAATACATACTATAGGTAATGGAACCCCCAAACAACCTGTTTTGCCCTGGGCCTCACCATCTCTTGTTTGCTGTAATTCTTCCAATGGTCTCCATCATCATCGTTCTTTGAAGCTGGATTGTAATGTTGCTTGTCAGGCCAACTGTTGTTGTGCTATGGCTTCTATTAAGATTTCTCACTGGTTTCAGGGTCGCTGGTTGAACATGCCCATTTAGGATATCCCTTTGCTTGTTGCATAATAGGCAGGATCAGTATATCCCAGGATTTATGTTTGTTAAAGCTGCAGGCCCTGGGTGGGTGCTATTTCGGTGCGGGGTGAGCACCCAGCGGGGTCAGGCCTTTGATACAATGATGGATAATACTTCGTGGTCACAATGAATTCTGTTACATTGGTAAAACTCACAGATACAGTTTATTTCGCTGTGAAGTACAAGTGCATCATTGCGCCCCTACCAATTAGCATTCAGTTGTTGCTCGTGTATTTTGGCTCTGTTATCGTCTGACTGCCAGCGCTCGCCAGCCAATCAGATGCCGCTGTGGTTTTTCGCAGTTTCTAATCATAGGGCCAGACAGAAGGGGGATGTTTTTCTGCACAGAGAGGTGAATGCCCTTAAGGATAAAGCAGTGTGTGTTATAATGTCGGCGAGCTGAATTCTGCCAGGGGATCCAATGTAGCCAATAATCATTATAGGGATAAGTCCTGAGCTGCTGAAAGGGGCATGGGAGAACAGAAAGAGAAAAATTATATTGTTAGTTTAATTATAAATAACTTCTAAACATGGTAAATGAATATGGGAACATTCCTTTGTATTGTATTTTGTTCCTTTTGGTGGAGTTTCCCTATTCCAATGGATGTATCTTAGTGGCCTTTGTGTTTATAAGGATGTGACTAAGGTTGCCAAAAGATGTGTAGAAAAAGCAGGGCCAAGCGGCACTCAAACGGATCCACAGGACCAGAGAAGATCAGTTTAAAAAATAATTTTATTTATACAAAGTTAAAAATGTATATTTCCATCTCCATCCGCCCTACGCGTTTTGCACCCACTCAGGGCACTTAGTCTTGGACTACGTTTGCCACCTGCCAAGTATTTTACAGGCCTGACCAGTAAAAGTGATTCTTGACCCCAATGTTATTAATAGGGGAAAAAATCTAACTATACGAGAAAGCCTGTATTTTTTTCCAAAAAAAGGTGGCAATCCTAGATATGACAGAAGCATCAGAGAGGGCTAGTAGTGGGCTTTTTTATTCCAACAGGTCAAAGGAAAGTATAATGAATGGTCTTCCTGTGTGTTAGTGTCACTTCCATGATATATACACTTGGGTCTGGCGTGGGGGTTGCTTCTACTTGCCAATGCTGTCTCCTAGTTAAGGTAGAGCAGATGGGAGAGTTAAGGGTTTTCAAAAACATTGTCATGCGGATTTGGATGTTGGAAAGTCCAGCAAAGTGGTCACCCTGTTTTGTACCCCTGCCCAGTTCCTACAGCCCCATGGGAATGTATATTTGGTGTTTACCAAAAGCACCAGGGACCCAACTGCATATGTTTTAAGTTTAGATGAGGCCAAGCTTGAGGGTATCAAAATATGATGTGGGGTTAGGGTTGCCACCTGTTTTGGAAATAAAAATACCGGCCTTCCTATGTATTTCTTTTTTCCCTATTAATAACCAACCATTATTTTTACCGGCCAGGTGGCAACCGTATGTGGGTAGTAAACCTAACTCTGCTCACACCTCAAATACCCTAGCATTAGCTACAGCCATGTTGGGTGAAGGTGGCATCATTCTTTAGGGCTGCATATCATCGCATGGGGCTCTAGTTAGGACAATGAGGTTGAGCGAACAATGATCTTTCAATAGGACAATGATCCCAAACACGAGGCTAAAGGCCCCCATACATGGACAGATATGGGGTCCTCCGATGGGCTTACCTGATCGATATCTGGCTGAAAGATGTAGATTGGGCAAAATTAAAAATCCAGTTGGATCAGGGGCCGCTTTGGTTGATTGATGCAGTCCTCAATCTGCCCGCCCGTATTCTTGTTGTTGTGATCCGATCATTGGGCCCTAGGTCCCATGATGGGATCAGCTCGATATCGCCACATCTCTAGGTCGCCATATCAGGGAGAGATCTGCTCGTTTGGCAATGTCGTATATATGGAAAAGTGGAATGTCTCAAGGATAACAAGCTGAATGTTCTACAATGGCCCAGGCTCGACTGACATTATGGGGCACTAGTTAAAAATTGAGTTGCACAAGCTGGCCAACTGGAACCACCTGGAGTAAATCTGTCTGCAAGAATGGTCCAAAATCACTCCCAACAAGTGTGTAAAGTTGGCTCCTACTCACCCTAAGCATTGCAAACTGTTACTGCTTCCAAAGCTGTGGGAATGTGGTTAATACACCAGCCATAATGCCAGATTCACAGTCTGAGCCCTCCCCAAAGATGCACTTGGTGTTTGCAAACCAAATTGTTGCTTAGGAATTGGCCCTTGTTGAGTTTGTTGCCATAAAAACCTGCACAAAAATTCAGATTTCCAGTGCCAGGAATCCACATGATGGTATGTGTTTGTGTGTCTATATACTCATAATGGAGCTGTGTGTTTGCCATAATTAAATTTGTTATGTAGATTGGCTCCATGCCGTTTGTGCAACCTTCAGGTTTGTGCCCATGATGAGGCCTGTGGAATCTGTCGATGATTCTGAGAACTCCGGGTAGAATGAGCCATGTGAGTTACGCCCATTCCAGCCGGGCCCCGCGCCTCGATGTTTACCTTCAGCGGAAGTAAATGTATCTTTGTATCTCCCACAAACCTTGACTGTCCACATTGCCCAGATTTTGTGTTATCAATTAAAAAAGTTATTTTTTTCCACTTAAAAGGATTTTAAAACTGTTTAAATTGAAGCGGGTTATTCGAATTCATCATTCGGCACTGACTTACTGATCAGCTGTGACATTTATTTCTGGTAGAGTTTTAGGGGATTATTTACTAAACTCTGAATGCAAAAATCCCGAAAAACTTTTTTTTTTATATATAAAATGACTTTTAAAAAAAATCATGAATTTTTTGGAATTTATTAAACCCCGAGGATGGAAAGGTCCGAATCAGAAAATCCGGCATCTCAGACCTGTCGAGGTTACATATAAATCAATGGGTGAAGTCTCAATAATTTTTTGATGCGCGCTGGGTTTTGTGCAATACCCCGACGTTTTTGGAGTTTTCGGGCAAAACGCAGAAGAAATCTGAGTTTTCGGGTGAAAAATCCGAAGGAAAAAAAAAATGTGAAAATCTGTTTAGTTTTTTTTTTCCCCCTCAAGGCAAATTTTCGGGAAACTGTAATATTAGATTGTGTTAAAAACCCGAGCGGATTTGAACGGAATTTGTAGCAGAAAATGTTGAGATGAAATCGGACTTTGATAAATAACCCCCTTAGTAGAGAAACTGTTCTCTGGACTTGCTAATGGAACAAGTAAAGCCTCCAAATGAGAACCAGTGTATTGTCGTATCTTCATGCTTTATGAATGGCTGCCAGTCCCCCTGTAGGCTGCCAGTCCATATATGGGCTACCAAATAGCCAATCACAGCCCTTATTTGGCACCCACGGGAGCTATTTTCATGCTTGTGTTGCTCCCCAACCCTTTTACATTTGCATGTGGCTCACTGGTAAAAAAGGTTGGGGACCTCTGATGTATGGCCTGTTCAATGACAATGGCACACAGATATTTTAAGTGATTTGGTGCCCGATATTCTTTTTTTGTAGTTTATGAGACACTGCCAAATCCTACTACCACCTGCCTTCCCCATTGACTGCTATGGCAAATACCCACTGAATACTGTGTAATTACAATCCTTACAGACCATTGCAGGGGGGTGTGGGGCATAGGGTTGCTTTAATGTTTACTTTAGATTGAATCATGTGCACCAAACGTTTCCCTGTGCCATTGCCCTGGCTATACATGCCCAGATTCAGTTAGGCAGTTTCTCCAGTTTCGACTTCCCAACCATCTGGGCATGGATACTTGGTGACGTTCAGACTGATAATCCTGCAGTGGTCAGAGATCAGGAACCAATTGTTACATCACTCAAGATTTTTTGAGCTCTTAATTGGATTAATTAACAAGGAGATTGAGATTAAATTTGAGGCAAATGGCTCATGGGTAGTCTGCTACTGCCCTGCCCACAGGTGGAGAACATCCGTGGCCAAAACTTCCCTCCCACCTGTCACTGCAAAATCACTAGGGATGCACCGAATCCACTTTTTTGGATTCGACCGAACCCCCGAATCCGCCGAATACCGAACCGAACCTGAACCCTAATTTGCATATGCAAATTAGGGGTGGGAAGGGGAAAACATTTTTTACTTCCTTGTTTTCTGACAAAAAGTCACGCAATTTCCCTCCCTGCCCCTAATTTGCATATGCAAATTAGGATTCGGATTCGGTTCGGCCGGGCAGAAGGATTCGGCCGAATCCTGCTGAAAAAGGCCGAATCCCGAACCGAATCCTGGATTGGGTGCATCCCTAAAAATCACCCTATTGAATGCACAGAGTGGTGACAGGAAGACTTTGGTGCCAAAATCTCCAATTATTTCTATAGATTAAATATACAGACAGGAAAAAAGGCAACAGTTGAGTTTGAAATACCCCCTAATGCTAAACCCCCTAAGGGCAGAGACACAATGGGGAGTGACAAATCTACTCTTCTTCTGGGGCGACTAATCTCCACGCACAGCATTCGGAAAAAGAATCGCGACTCCGGAAAACGAATCCTGTTGAGTGCCGTCCCTCCGGCAATTAACATGTTAGCTGGCGGGGATGCAGTTTGGGGAAATTAGTCGCAGAAGAAGAGGAGATTTGTTGCCGGAATCTGCCTGTGTGCCCTGACCCTAAGGGCAGAGACACATGTTGAGATTCAGGGAGATTTATCACCTGTTCTTCGGGCGACTAATCTCCCCGAACTGTCTTCCCATCTGCGATTTAGTATTTTAGCCAGCGGGAAGGCAGTTCAGGAAGATTAGTCGCCGAAGAACAGGAGATTTGTCGCTGGGTGATTGCCTTGTGAGGCAACTTCGGGCAAATTCGGAAAATGAAGCTCTCTGAGTGCCATCCCGCCAACGATTTTCATTGTAGCCGGCGGGAAGGCAGTTTGGGGAGATTAGTGACCCTGAAAAAGAGAATTGTTGCCGGGTGACGAATCTGCCCGTGTGTCTCTGCCCTTATGAGTGACAACTATAATTGTTGTTTTAACCCATAACAAACTCTCTGCAGGATAAATCTCTTGAACTTGTCAACGGGAATGTTTGTCCTTTATCTCTTGCTTTTTTTTTGGGGAAAAGCAGTGGGTAGATCATAGGGGATCTGCATGTGCAGCCTTTTCTGATCAGTGACTGGTAACTTTGCAGGAGTCTGATGGAAAAGAGATCAAGGACCCCATGTCGGATGCCGTTGTTAAAGATGCTCATGCCCATCCCAGTAATATCGTTTTGTAAGATTTTTGCTTTGCATGCATCACAAGGAATTCCCTTTCCTGAAATGCTGATGTCCTTTGGTAAAATATTCTATGAAAGCAGAGGGGAAAATGCCTCCCATCCCTGAGGTTTAAAGGAGAACTAAACCCTAAAAATGAATATGGCTAAAAATGTCATGTTATATATAGGGAGCTTATTGCACCAGGCTAAAGTTTCAGCTTGTCAATAGCAGCAATGATCCAGGACTTCATATTTGTCACAGGGGATCACCATCGGGGTGATCCTGGCCTCTCCACCGCCGCTGCTGCCCCCCCTCCCCCCGAAATTCGCTCTTAAAGTACCAGGAGCAGCATTTTTGCTGCCCCTGGTACCTAGTGGGGCGCTGCCGTCTGAGGTGACAGCCTCAACTCGCCTCATTGGCGAAGCACCCCTGGTCACCATCTTGGAAAGTGTCTGTGACACTCACATGCTCAGTGGGCTCTGATTGGCTGTTGAGAAGCTAAGCTTAGGGCTCGTCACTAATTATCCAGCAGAAAATGAGCTTCACTGGCTGTAATATAAGCTGATGCTACAGGTTTGCTGATTATTAAATTCTGATGCTAATTGCATTGGTTTCTGTGCTGCCATGTAGTAATTATGTGTATTAATTACTAATCAGCCTTATATTGTGACATTTCTATTCTATGTGTACTGTATATTGTGAGTGGGTCCCTAAGCTCAGTAAGTGACAGCAGCACAGAGCATGTGCAGTGAATCAGCAGAAAAGAAGATGGGGAGCTACTAGGGCATCTTTGGAGACACAGATCTTTACTGCTAAAGGGCTGTGGTTGCCTTGGGCTGGTACAGAAGCACAAAACATCATGTACAACATTTCTAGCTACTTCTTTAGTTTAACTTTCCTTGTAAGGTTGACACACCTGCTTTATAAGAAGCAGAAACATTAGCACAATATATAGGCAAATATATGTGATAAAACAAAAGTTCAGCATCAGACTGGGGTATCCACGGCCCACCAAGCTTCAACCTTAAGGGCTCCTCTTCAAATAGCCGGGTCGACCCCCCCGCAGTGTGGCCTGTACCCTGGCCATTCCCTGGTGCCCCATCAGCCCAGTCAGACAATTAAAAAGGTTCTCCGGTATTGGGGTCTTGTTAAAGTCAATGGTCTCCAAGAATGCGTATGAAGGACACCAGTCCCATTCATATGTTGGTCCCACTCCTCCATAACACAATCTCCAACTCATCCGTCTCTGTGCTGAAGGGTTTGATATATATTGATTACTCTTCCGTTGAGCCAAACAGTTGGATATTGTCCAACCTGGACTTTGAACTGATTGTCCAAAAGAGCAAATCTGTGTTTGTGCAAAGGTGAAGGGCTGAGTTGGTCATTAGCTGAGTCTACAATAGTTTCTCTTCCAAGTGACCGGGAGGATTGATTGGCTAATGGTTTCTTTGTTTTGCCCCATACAGAGGAAGCTCTCAGACCTGTGATAAGTAAATGGATGTGAATGGAAACAGAGATATTTGCACATTCCTGAGCTGTTTGTAGAGCCATGGGAAAGACAAAAGGAAGGATTTTCTGTTGCCAGAAATGACTTGTCCTTTAGTTCTGTATCTGCCCACACCTGAGAGAGGGGTTAATCTGTTCTTATAGATTAGATTTCTATTGTTTGTGCACATAGTGATGAGTTCTATTTAATGTTTCAATTTTATATTGAAGGGACGCTGCTGACACATATTTGGCCCACTTTTCGGTAATTCCATTGAATTTGCTGCTCCAGTTTTAACAGTGTTGTAATGTTTAATATCATGCGAAATGTTCCTAAACCACAACATTGTGTGTGTTCCTGAAACACAAATAGTTATGACAAAACAGAGAATTCCCTCTGAACATTGCGGAACACTTCCCTTCTCCATTGGTACCTCAAAGCTGCCAGGCAGACGACTGAGAAATACAGGTATTGGACCTGTTATCCAGAATCCTCAGGATAAGGGGTCTTTCTGTAGTTTGGATCTCCATAGCTTTTCCAAACTATGGGACTCTGACTTTAAGCATTGGCTAAGGGGACCCAGACTGAAGGCCAGTTAGGGGGAGATTTGGGGTGAGAGCTTATTTCTACCCTGGGTACCCCTGGAACTATAGCAGGGTGACACCCCAATGTTTCTATATATCTGTAACCTTGTTATGAGCTAAGGGGACCCAGTCTGAAGGTCAGTTAGGGGGAGATTTGGGGTGAGTGCTTATTTGTACCCTGGGTACCCCTGGAACTATAACAGGGTGACTGTTACCCCAATGTTTCTATATATCTGTAACCTTGTAATGAGCTAAGGGGGCCCAGTCTGAAGGCCAGTTAGGGGGAGATTTGGGGTGAGTGTTTATTTGTACCCTGGGTACCCCTGGAACTATAGCAGGGTGACTGTTACCCCAATGTTTCTATATATCTGTAACCTTGTTATGAACTAAGGAGGGGCTGAACAAATTATAACATTGTTCACTATAATCTCTGATTTATAAGAAATCAAGTCAATACTGATGCAGTCCCAGTTAATTTGATATTTTGTTGTTGGAAGGGTAGTTTGGTTGCCACATATCATCCAGACTACATTAAAATGGGCTTAAGTGAGCCAGGTGCTTAAAGGTAACACACAGTCCATTTTAAAGGGCAAGTTTTCCTCTCTCTGTACCTGAGTTGGAAGGCAGTGGCGGGGGAGGGTATGCAGATGAAAGGGAAAAGCTGACTGTGCAGAACTCTTTCCTTACAATCACTGAAATGTGCTGCATCAGGTTTCCAGGCTCACGTCCTAATCATTGATCAAACCCTCCTTGGGGAATGTTTAAGGTTAAAACTGGAGATGAAATTGCTTTTCTGCAACACGGGAGCTGTCGCCACATTCACTATTTTACTTGATATTTATAATGAGGGTTTCTCTGTGCTGCTCCAAAGGCTCAAAATACAAATTTAAGGGGAAAAGAAAGCGTTTTTTTGGGGGGTTTTTTACGGCAAAGTCAACAATTGAAGAAATAAGAGCTGCAAAGCAGGTGTTTCCACAGTGGTTCGGATTTAAAGGCGTTGTTCATCTTTAAAGTAACTGTTAGTATGATGTAGAGAGTGAGATTCTGAGACAATTTGTAATTGGTTTTCATATTTTATTATTTGTGTTTTTTAGCTTTTTATTCAGCAGCTCTCCAGTTTGCAATTTAAGCCATCTGGTTGCTAGTGTCCTCATTCCCTTAGCAACCATGCATTGATTTGAATAAGAGACTGGATTATGAATAGGAGAGGCCTGAATAGAAAGATGAGCCATTATCAAATGTGTAGCCTTCCAAAGCATTTGATTTGTAGATGGGGTCAGCGACCCCCATTGGAAAGCTGGAAAGTGTCAGAAGAATGGAAATAATTCAAAAACTATAAATGAGAAAAAATGGAGGCCAGTGGTAAAGTCGCTTAGAATTAGCCATTCTATAAGATACTGAAAGTTAGCCACCCCTTTAATTAAGGGGAAACAATGAGCAAAATTGTTTTTTTTTTTGTTTTTTTTAATGCAGTTATCCCACTTTATTGCTAGGGTTTTATATATATATATATATATATATATATATATATATATATATATATATATATATATATATATATATATATATCTATATCTATATCTCTCTCTATATATATATATATATATATATATATATATATATATATATATATATATATATATATATCTATATCTCTATATATCTATCTATATATATATCTATATATCTATCTATATATATATCTATATATATATATATCTATATATATATATATATATATATCTCTCTCTATCTATCTATATATATATATATATATATATTTATAGCTATAGATCATATCCCCCCCTCTGCAGAGAGGGGGGGATAGATCCAAGATATTACTCCAGAGAGAGGTATTCTGGATCAAAAAATTAAACACAGTGAAGCCTAATGGATCAAATGAACATTGTTCCCTTTTTGAGTCAGCGATAATGTTACTTTTGTATTAACAGGCTTTTCAATTTGATACATTAGTTATAAAGCTTAATTTGCTATCAGTCTAAAGTGGTAACATTATTAACAATTTTCAGCTCCACACATCTGTATGTTTTAAATGTTGGTTCCTTTATAGAATGACATTAAGAAGTTTTTCCATTCATATCCCTCCCATTTTGGTGAGTTTAGAGTTAACTGTCACATGACACCTTGGACAGCTTGTGAGTGGATGAGTGCAATGTTGTTTTAACTATTTATACCTGTAACATTTTACCAAGCAGTTTATGGTCTTGAAAATGGTCCTAGATACAGACCGAAACGTCGACCTGCTTTTTTAAATGTACTAAATAAAATGTAAGGTTTTTAACTTTTTGATGGAATACCTGTGTGCATCCTTATTTTTGGATTTTCTATCTATATATATATATATATATATATCTCTCTCTCTTTCTCTCTCTTTACTAATAGTGCAATTTTCACCAGGTCATCTGGTATTTTTGCTGGTAATCATTTTCACCCAGAATTCCAGTGTCATTGCAGTTGCATTCCAAGTTGCGCCTGCTGCAGTTTGTGCTCCAATAAGCCGATATCTTCCTTATGAATAAGTCACAAGTTGTGGTCGATATTGTCAAAAGTAGGAATTGCATCATTCAGCAGTAAACGGCCATTAGCATTTGATCGTTGTTGAGGCAAATCTGCTGTTGAGCCGCCGCTTTCTGCAGAAGAGGAGGGACTGGCACCAGTTGCATAACTTCATACCTCCCAACTGTCCCATTTTTCACAGGACAGTCCCGATTTTGACAGCTCGGGCCGCAGTCCCAGATTGTTACTGAAATGTCCCGACTTTCTCTTTGAACAGCCAGAAAAAAATACAGAGTTTCTAGCTTTAATTGGCTTTTGGCGCAGAATACGTGGCAGGTGCACTTAGATACTTTTGCAACAATTTAAGATAAGCAAAGAAACAATTGTAACCATTTAAGATAAGCAGGTCTGTTGGGGGGGGGGAACAGCTTTAATTGATTGCCAGGAAGGCTGCAAATATCTCCAAACTGATCCCTGGACCTCTCCCATTGACTTAAACAGCAATTCGGCAAATAATCTAATTCTTAAAGGGCCAGAGTATGATAAATCTAGAAAATGGAATTAAAATTTTTAAAAAAGCTTAAATCGAATTTGAATAACTCCGTAGTCGAATTTGACAATTTTGACTAGGGATGCACCAAATCCAGGATTCGGTTCGGGATTCGGCCAGGATTCGGCCTTTTTCAGCAGGATTCGGATTCGGCCGAATCCTTCTGCCAGGCCGAACCAAATCCGAACCCTAATTTGCATATGCAAATTAGGGGCGGGGGGAAATTACGTGACTTTATGTCAGAAAACAAGGAAGTAGAAATGTTTTTCCCTTCCCATCCCGAATTTGCATATGCAAATTAGGGGTTGGATTCGGTTTGGTATTTGGCCGAATCTTTCACAAAGGATTCGGGGGTTCGGCCGAATCCAAAATAGTGGATTTGGTGCATCCCTAATTTTGACCATAAAAGAAATTAGAGAATTCGACCCTTAATAAATCTGCCCCTTATTATATCTATAGAGCAATGCATAAACCAGTACCTTGGCATCAACATATACAACATTTGGGCTCATTTTAGCATGGCCGCCTCTAATGGGGAAACTCCCCTCGATTCTGATGCTTACTCGGGGGAGCAGGCCCCAAAGGAACCCCTTTTCCAGTAGACTTAGGAGCTGCTCTTCCACCAGTGAATGTGCAGTTGAACTGATAGACAAAGATAAAGCTGTTGCCTTTCCTCTGTTCATGAAGCCCTTGTGTATACGCTTTTATTACGCTTTTATTGCGGTGTGCGCGGCAGCCTGTCGACAGCAGCGATGATTGATGCCGAGGCTTGGAGCAAACAGCTGCTGATTTGATGATTACTGCTTCGTCTCGTAACCTCTGCAACATTACAGGAATATTTATTCGCCCAGCCGTGCTTAATGACATCTGATGCAGTTCCTTCCACCGGAACGATGATGGATTCCACCGCGGCCGAGGAGATCCGACCATTATCGCGTTCGCCGTTCTTCATACTTGGCTGGAGAAAATGGCCACTGTAATTTTGCTGTCATGTTTTGTGACTCCTTAGGATTGTGTGGAACGTGTCCTGGGAACGATGCTACGAACGCATGGGATTTGGATTCGGCCGAATCCTTGTGCCTGGCTGAACCGAATCCTAATTTGCATATGTCAATTAGGGATGGGTAGGGAAATCACTTGACTTTTTGTCGCAAAAGAAGAACTTTTTTCCACTTTTTCCTTTCCTGCCGCTAATTTGCATATGCAAATTTAGGATTTGGTTCTGTATTCGGCCGAATCTTTCACCAAAGATTCAGGGATTCGGCCAAATCCTAAATAGTGCATTCGGTGCATACCTAATGAATACCTTCAAAGGGTTTTTCACCTTTATGTAAACGTTTAGTATGATGTAGTGAGTGATAGAGAGACAATTTGCAATTGGTTTTTATTATTTGTGGTTCTTGAGTTATCTTTTTTACTCCAGTTTGCAATTTCAGCAGTCTGGTTGCTAGGGTCCAAATAAACCTAGCAACCATGCACTGATGGGGTCAGTGACCCCCCATTTGAAATCTGGAAAGAGTCAGAAGAAGACAAAGAATTCAAAAAGTCTAAAAAAAAGAAAATATGACCAACAGATAAGTTGTTTTGAATTAACCTATCCTAAATTCTATTCTAACATACTAGGCTTAAGGTGAACCTCCCCTTTAACAGGTAACCTTCACTCTTGGCCTAAAAACATCCTTGGCCATTAAGGGGTTTAATCTTAATATGATGCAAGCTGTAGTATTCCAATTTTTGTGTTTTTATTTTTGGGTGATTTTTAAACTGTAAAGTACTGTATATTTTCCTGGACATTTCTGGTGGATTCTCCATGATATATGCTGCGAAAGTGTTTGTCGCAATTTAGATGGGCGGAACAAAGAGCTGCCTGGCGCTCAAAGGGTTAATTCATCTCTGTTCAGCTGATGCCCAGGTTACATTTCAGTTGGTTGCAGCTGGTTGCTAGGGTGTCTCTCTCAAGAAACTAAGTATTTGGCTTGACAATAAATGTGTAGCCTTATAGATGTTAGGATTATTAAACAATCTTTTCTTTATCGTGAGACCAAGCTTAACGATCGTTTAAATGATCAACTAAAAAAGACCATTTCAAGCCAGATTTCACTGGTACCGATGAAAATTCTAACCCGGCCGATTAATTTCGTTCGATTCCCACTAACCTGACGATAATTTGACGGATTGGTTGGATTGCGCTGAAATCGGTCGCTCATCAAAGAAAAATCTTTGCGTCTATGGGGGCCTTCACAGAGCATCTGTTTATCAGATGGGGTCAGTGACCCCTACTTGAAAATTGGAGTCAGAAGAAGTAGTCAAATAATTTGAAAGAGTATAGGAAATAAATAATGAAGCCCAATGGAAAAGTTGCTTAGAATTAGCCATTCTATAACATACTAAACGTTAACTTAAAGGTGAATCACCCCTTTAAAGGCCTTGAGGCTGAACTCCAGTGCTCCCTGCTACTGTTCCACAGTATGTGTTGTGTGTGGGTCTGTTTTATTTTTGTGTTATACCCCATACCTCCCAACTGTCAGGGACAGTCCCTCTTTTGACAGCTTAACCCGTAGTCCCTCATTTGTACTGGAAAGTTTCTCTGCATTGAACAGCCTGAAAAAGAAGCAAAGTTTCTGGCTTTTGGCAGATATCCCAGAACAGCCACAGCAGCAGATAAGATCCCTTTGTAACAATTTTGAGAAAAGCAAATAAGTAATTGTAACAATATTAGGGATGCACCGAATCTAGAATTCGGCCTTTTTCAGCAGGATTCGGCCGAATCCTTGTGCCCGGCCAAACCGAATCCTAATTTGCACATTCAAATTGTGGGCAGGGTGGGATTTCTCGTGACTTCATCACAAAACAAGGAAGTAAACCAATTTTTTTCCACTTTTTCCTTTCCCGTCCCTAATTTGCATATGCAAACTAGGTTTCGGATTTGGTTCAGTATTTGGCCGAATCCAAAATAGTGGATTAGGTGCATCCCTAAACAATATAATATAACCGGTCCCTTGGGAGACGTTAGACTTGCAGCTTAAAGGGCAATTCACCTTCATTAGCAAAACTGTAATAACTGAAAAAAAACACAAATATGTTCAAACTTTCATAACCTGCCAAATTTTGTAAAACAAATATGGTAATTAGGGGGTGTGGCAACAAAATGGGTGTGGTCAAAACGTTCACCATGCTACACGCTCCAACTTTTTTGTCCCCTTTTTTTTTTTTTTATTTCCAAAATGTTGGGAGGTGTGGTACCCCCAATCATGGGAAGAACAGGTTGGAGGTGTAAAGTGATGAGTATCTTGGGCCTCAATCCCAACAGAATAAAAATCCAAACTTCACCCCGTATTAGCATTTATAGTGGTATAGAGTTACCACCTTTCCAGGTCGGGGCTGCACCGTGATGTAGCGGGAGGAGGGGCCATGATGTAACGGGGTGGGACGTGACTTAGCAGGGCCGGAATGTGACATCGGGGGGCAGACAGAGTCTCAAAGGATCTCCCAGTGGGCCCCAGCCAATCACAATTCTTTTTAGCCCTTTCTTATTTCCATTAGGGATGCACCGAATCCAGGATTCGGTTCAGGATTCGGCCTTTTTCAACAGGATTCGGATTCGGCCGAATCCTTGTGCCTGGCCGAACCGAATCCGAATCCTAATTTGCATATGCAAATTAGGGGTGGAGAGGGAAATCGCGTGACTTTTTGTCACAAAACAAGGAAGTTAAAAAAAATTCCCCTTCCCACCCCTAATTTGCATATGCAAATTAGGGTTCGGTGTTCGGCCGAATCCTTTGCTTAGGATTCGGGGGTTCGGCCGAATCCAAAATAGTGGATTCAGTGCATCCCTAATTTCCATAGGCCTGTATGAAATCCGTTACATTTATTAGGCACTGGCTGCATCTATTTGCTGTGAGAGGGGGTCCTGGATATCCAGTTTTGTGTCCGAGGAAGCCCAGTCCAACACTGCAGGAAAGGAATCCCATGGGGGGTGCCTTGTGGCTTTTATCCAACCTATTATATATTTATTAGACTGGGTGTATGTTTAACAGCCACTGAATGGTGAGAGATCATGTTCCTTGCAGGTTCCACTTTCCCTTGGACCTACAATAAACTGAGCGGCTGTGCACTATGGGCCTGCCCAGTTCTTCACGTCCATATTTAAAGGGGAACTATTGCGAAAATGAAGATTCAATATAAGCTTCAGCATACTGAAATAAGAAAGTTTTCTAAATACAATCAATGAAATCGTTTGATTGTATTTAGAAAGCTGCTGATTTCAGTATGACAAAGCTTATATTACATTTTCATTTCTGCCGATAGTTCCCCTTTAAACAAAAAAAAAAGCCATTAGTAGAAGCTGTTTTTTTTTTTTGGAGAGGGTGTATAGGGGGCAGGAGCCCTTGTTGTTAAGTTGTTCATCTGTCTGAAAGGAGCATTGTATAAACTGCATCTGTTGGGATGACAGGTGGTTTTGGATTCCACCCCCACCCCTCCGGGGCTTTCACATTACAGAGGGAACAGCATTGATCTGCTACAAGAGTTGGAAGAGTTCAAGTCCTCGGTGGGGAGGTCTGGGAAGGTCAGTGATGAAACTCTGTATAATAACTGACAGTTTTTAATAATGAGCAAGATGAACCTGCAGTCTGTATCAATAATAATAATGCTAATACTGCTACTGTTTGATTTTTCTTTATGGCCCAAGACGGAAAGTAAAAATAAAAAAAAAAAGCCCCTGAGCCTATTCTCTACACTGCTGCTCATGACTGCATATACCATTGTAGCTGTGTTGCAGTCTGCAGCTCTTCTCCACTTACTTTCCCATAATGCCTTTTTACAGGTCAGTGAATCCCAGAATGTGGAAGGCCGTGTGGCCAGAATGTTGGTTAGTGGGGGAGCCACAGGGCTAAACAAATACTGCCGGTCACTGTCAGGGCCTTATAGTTCAACATGTGCACTGACCATCTTAAGAGATTTTTTTTTTTTCCAGGAGTGACTTTTGGTAAATCAAGAGCCTTTTATAGGATTTATATTGTGGGCAGGCGGCCAGCTGTCTGTGTTTTTTTTTTTTTTTTTTTTTTTTTCCTCCTCTTCCTCCCCTCATCTATATGGCCAGCGATCTTAATGGAATCATAAAACCTCACTGGCTGAGGGGTTAAACTGGCGTTACGCTAAAAGCCATGTGGGATATAATAAATAACAAGGGACAATAGAGTTCACTGAAGG
The DNA here is from genome assembly GCA_038501925.1 of Xenopus petersii. NCBI lineage: Eukaryota > Metazoa > Chordata > Amphibia > Anura > Pipidae > Xenopus > Xenopus petersii. Next base: position 150,177,638 of record CM076678.1, read on the forward strand.
AAGGCCAGGTCCTTAATTATTCAGTTATTGCTAATTAAGGATGCAGAACTGTCTTTAAAGGGCAAGTGCATTTCTTTATTTCCCCAATGGATTTCTCTGATGGAAATATTAAGAGCTGGATGTAATTTCTTATTTCTGTTCATTACACTGGTTCAGCTTGCAGGTTCAGCCTTTCCTAAAGCCGTTGTGTCCCTCGCAGGCTGGCCTCAACCTTCCAAATCAAATCCTGTATAATGGATCTGGGCTGAGCCTGGGTCAAATTTAAATTGTTTGAATTAACTTTTTTTTACAATATAGAGAGTGATATTCTGAGTAGAGATGGCGCGAACTGTTCGCCGGCGAACTTGTTCGCGCGAACATCGGGTGTTCGCGCTCGCCGGAAGTTCGTGAACGTCGCGCGACGTTCGCCATTTTGGGTTCGCCATTGTTGGCGCTTTTTTTTGCCCTCTCACCCCAGACCAGCAGGTACATGGCAGCCAATCAGGAAGCTCTCCCCTGGACCACTCCCCTTCCCTATAAAAACCGAAGCGCTGCAGCGTTTTTTTCACTCTGCCTGTGTGTGCTGAAGAGATAGTGTAGGGAGAGAGCTGCTGCCTGTTAGTGATTTCAGGGACAGTTGAAAGTTTGCTGGCTAGTAATCGTTTTGATACTGCTCTGTTATTGGAGGGACAGAAGTCTGCAGGGGTTTGAGGGACATTTAAGCTTAGGTAGCTTTGCTGGCTAGTAATCTACCTTCTACTGCAGTGCTCTGTATGTAGCTGCAGTGGGCAGCTGTCCTGCTTCTGATCTCATCTGCTGACTGCTGCAATAACAGTAGTCCTTGTAAGGACTGCTTTTATTTATTTTTTTGTTGTTTTACTACTACTACTACTACTACTACTACTACTATGAGCCCAGTGCTATTAGTCTAGCAGTGTTGGGGAGTGGGACTGGTGTGCTAATCTGCTGCTCCTAGTAGTTCAGCAGCACCAACTGTAATTTTTTTTTTTTAATATTCATTTTTTTTTTTATTTTACTTTTTTTTATTTTACTACCGCTGTAGTAGTGTATAAGTTGACCTTTTAGGCATTATTTGCCCTGTAGGCATTTTTTGCCCAGTGTGTTATTCAACCAACTGCCATCTAGCTGTGTGACCTTGTTCACATTCTGTCTAAATATCCATAATATTACCGTCTCCAGAAAAAACACCGGAGTGACTTTTTTCAAGCAGCCATAATATATTTTACGTAATCCGTATCCATCGCTGTAGTAGTGTATAAGTTGACCTTTTAGGCATTATTTGCCCTGTAGGCATTTTTTGCCCAGTGTGTTATTCAACCAACTGCCATCTAGCTGTGTGACCTTGTTCACATTCTGTCTAAATATCCATAATATTACCGTCTCCAGAAAAAACACCGGAGTGACTTTTTTCAAGCAGCCATAATATATTTTACGTAATCCGTATCCACCGCTGTAGTAGTGTATACGTTGATCTTGTGGGCATTATTTGCACAGTGTTTTCTTCAAACCGCCATCTAGCTGTGTGAGCTTGTTCACATTTTGTCTAAATATTGATAATATTATCGTCTCTAGAAAAACCACTTGAGTTACTTTTTTTCAAGCAGCATTCTTATATTTTACGTAATCCGTATCCACCGCTGTGTATACGTTGACCTTGTAGGCATTATTTGCACAGTGTTTTCTTCAAACCGCCATCTAGCTGTGTGAGCTTGTTCACATTTTGTCTAAATATTGATAATATTATCGTCTCTAGAAAAACCACTTGAGTTACTTTTTTTCAAGCAGCATTCTTATATTTTACGTAATCCGTATCCACCGCTGTGTATACGTTGACCTTGTAGGCATTATTTGCACAGTGTTTTCTTCAAACCGCCATCTAGCTGTGTGAGCTTGTTCACATTTTGTCTAAATATTGATAATATTATCGTCTCTAGAAAAACCACTTGAGTTACTTTTTTTCAAGCAGCATTCTTATATTTTACGTAATCCGTATCCACCGCTGTGTATACGTTGACCTTGTAGGCATTATTTGCACACTGTTTTCTTCAAACTGCCATCTAGCTGTGTGTATTATCGTTTCCAGAAAAACCAACTGAGTTTTTGTTGTTGTTGTTTTTTTAAAAATAATGCCAGGCAAAGGCAGGCCGCCACGCAGAGGCCGTGCTAGGGGCCGTGCTGCTATGCAATCCTGTGGCCCTAGCAAATTGCCCAGTTTTAAAAAGCCAATGACCCTGAACTCCCAAAATGCTGAAGAGGTAGTTGACTGGCTTACACAGCACACCCCATCCTCTACCGTTTCTAACTTTACCACAACATCCTCCTCATCCTCCACTGCTATGGCCACCCCACGTAACACTTCCTCCACCACCGGTGCCCCTTCTTCACTGGAGTCAGAGGAGTTATTTTCCCATGAGTTTCTTGAACTGAGTAATGCGCAACCATTATTGGCAGAAGAAGATGAAGGAGATGAGGACGTTACACCAGATTTAATTCTGGCAGAGAACACGACAGAGATGGACATAATGATGAGTGATGAGGAGGAGGTCCCCGCTGCTGCTTCCTTCTGTGATGTGTCAGAAGAAATTGATGCATCTGAGGAGAATGATGATGAGGAGATTGATGTTTTGTGGGTGCCTAGTAGAAGAGAGCAAGAGGAGGGTAGTTCAGATGGAGAGACGGAGAGTCAGAGAGGCAGTAGGAGAATAAGACTTAGAAGAAGCAGGGAGGACAGCCCGCAGGGATCAGTAGGGCAACAACATGTATCGGCACCTGTGTTCAGCCGGCCAACGCACCCGCCATTGCCGCCAATGCCGCCAACTTCTACTGTTACCGCCAGATCGCACACTTCCAAAAAGTCAGCAGTGTGGGATTTTTTTAATGTGTGTGCCTCTGACAAAAGCATTGTAATTTGCAATGAGTGCAGTCAGAAACTGAGCCTTGGTAAGCCCAACAGCCACATAGGTACAACTTCTATGCGAAGGCACATGAGCGGCAAGCACAAAGCACTTTGGGAGCAACACCTCAAAGGCAACAGGCAAACTAAAAGCCACACTCCTTCTGGTCCAGCATCTTACTGCTCTACCTCTGCTCTCCTTGACCCATCTGAACCACCCTCCACTCCGCCTTCCACCTTGACCACCTGTTCCCATTCCCAGTCATCTGCCACCAGCCAAGTTTCTGTGAAGGCCATGTTTGAGCGTAAGAAGCCAATGTCTGACTGTCACCCCCTTGCCCGGCGTCTGACAGCTGGCTTGTCTGCACTCTTAGCCCGCCAGCTTTTACCATACCAGCTGGTGGACTCTGAGGCCTTCCGCAAATTTGTAGCAATTGGGACACCGCAGTGGAAGGTACCCAGCCGCAATTTTTTTTCTAAAAAGGGAATACCACACCTGTACCAACATGTGCAGAGCCAAGTTACCGCATCTCTGTCACTTAGTGTTGGGCCAAAGGTCCATATGACTACTGACGCATGGTCCTCCAAGCATGGTCAGGGCAGGTATGTCACCTACACTGCCCACTGGGTGAACTTGGTAATGGCTGGGAATGGGAAGCAGGGAATGGGTAGCTCAACAACAACAACAACAGTGGAGTTGGTGTCACCGCCACGGATTGCACGCGGTTCTGCCACCACCTCTACTCCTCCATCGCTCTCTACCTCGTCTTCTTCCTCTTCTTCTTCTTACTCTGCTGCTGGGTCCTCCTTCTCCTCCTCCACACCTGTGCACCCCCAGCTCCCCCTAGGCTTTTCGACGTGCCAGGTACGCCGTTGTCACGCTGTCTTGGGGATGACGTGCCTGGAAAGCAAAAACCATACCGGATCTGTACTCCTGTCATCTCTGCAGTCACAGGCCGATCGGTGGCTGACCCCACACCAACTGCAGATCGGAAAAGTGGTGTGTGACAATGGAAGCAATCTGTTGGCAGCGTTGAGACTGGGAAATTTAACACATGTGCCCTGCATGGCACATGTGTTAAATTTAATAGTCCAACGTTTTGTCTCCAAGTACCCAGGATTCCAGGACGTTCTCACCCAGTCCAGAAAGGTGTCGGCCCATTTCAGACGTTCCTACACAGCCATGGCACGCCTTGCTGACATTCAGCAGCGCTACAACATGCCAGTCAGGCGTTTGATTTCTGACAGCCAGACTCGCTGGAATTCAACGCTCTTTATGTTGGAACGTCTGCTGCAACAACAAAGGGCCGTCAACGAGTACCTTTTTGAACTGGGTGGTAGGACTGGATCTGCAGAGCTGGGGATTTTTTTCCCCCGTTACTGGGTGCTTATGTGCGATGCCTGCAGGCTCATGCGACCTTTTGAAGAGGTGACAAATATGGTCAGTCGCACCGAAGGCACCATCAGCGACCTAATACCCTTCGCTTTCTTCCTGGAGCGTGCCGTGCGACGAGTGACAGATGAGGCTGTAGACCAGCGTGACGAGGAGCTGGAAGCGCACGATTTATGGTCGGAATCACCAGAACGAACCCAGGCACCTGCTGCAACGCAGGGAGAGGTGCCAGAAGTGGAGTCAGAGGAGGAAGGTGGCTTTGTGGAGGAGGAGGAGGAGGACCAACAGGAGCAGGCTTCCCAGGGGGCTAGTGGTGACCTTTTGGGGACCCCTGGTCATGTACGTGGCTGGGGGGAGGAGACCGTGGATGATGCAGTCCTTGATAATGAGGAAGCGGAGATGGATAGCTCTGCATCCAACCTTGTGAGAATGGGGTCTTTCATGCTGTCATGCCTGTTGAAGGACCCCCGTATCAAGAGGCTTAAGGAGAAGGACCTGTACTGGGTCGCAACGCTACTAGACCCTCGGTACAAGCATAAAGTGGCAGAAATGTTACCAACATACCACAAGTCCGAAAAGATGCGGCATTTACAAACCAGCCTGCAAAACATGTTGTACAATGCTTTTAAGGGTGATGTCACTTCAGGAACTCATCAACATTCCAGGGGCAGAGGTGCCAGTAATCCTGCCACGAGCACACCTGCAAGGACAAAGCCCTTTGGCCGGTCTGTAACATCAGACATGCAAATGTTTTTCTGTCCAAGGCAGCGCCACAACCCTTCTGGATCCACCCTCAAAGAACGCCTCGACCGGCAGGTAGCGGACTACCTGGCATTAACTGCAGATATCGACACTCTGAGGAGCGATGAACCCCTGGACTACTTGGTGCGCAGGCTTGATCTGTGGCCAGAGCTGTCACAATTTGCCATGAACCTCTTGTCTTGCCCAGCCTCAAGTGTGCTCTCAGAAAGGACCTTCAGTGCAGCAGGAGGGATTGTAACTGAGAAGAGAACTCGCCTAGGTCACAAAAGTGTAGATTACCTGACCTTTATTAAAATGAATGAGGGGTGGATCTCGGAGGGTTACTGCAAGCCGGAAGACTTGTTCTGACTTCTATGCAGCTGTCCTTCTCTTCAAGCCTCATGACTCCACACACAGCTGTCCTTTAGCGTCCTCCTCCCTCCGCCACCGTTACAAACTAGGGTGCAAACCCTACTGGTTTAATTTTTTCTGGCCTCTGTGCTTCAGTGGCTGCAACCAAAAAAACGGGGCAAACAATGTCTACAAGGTCAACGTATGGCGAAAAATGACTATTTTCAGCATTTATATGGCATATTTTTTCTGGCAACTGTGCTTCAGTGGCTGCGTCCAAAAAAAACTGGGCAAACAATGTCTACAAGGTCAACGTATGGCGAAAAATTACTATTTTCAGCATTTATATGGCATATTTTTTCTGCAACTGTGCTTCAGTGGCTGCGTCCAAAAAAACTGGGCAAACAATGCCTACAAGGTCAACGTATGGCAGTTGTTTAAAGAGAACAGTAGATTACTAGCCAGCAAAGCTACCTAAGCTAAAATGTCCCTCAAATCCCTGCAGACTTCTGTCCCTCCAATACAGAGCAGTATCAAGCAGATTACTAGCCAGCAAACTTACTATCATCTGTCCCTGAAATCACTAACAGCTCTCCCCCTACACTATCTCTTCCAAGCACACACAGGCAGATTTTTCAGATACATTTTTGCCCTTGATCCCCCTCTGGCATGCCACTGTCCAGGTCGTTGCACCCTTTAAACAACTTTAAAATCATTTTTCTGGACAGAAATGTCTTTTTTAGATGTTAAAGTTCGCCTTCCCATTGAAGTCTATGGGGTTCGCGAACCGTTCGCGAACCGCTCGCATTTTTGCGCAAGTTCGCGAATATGTTCGCGAACTTTTTTTCCGACGTTCGCTACATCCCTAATTCTGAGATGATTTGCAATTGGTTTGATTTGTGGTTTTTGATTTATTTAGCTTTTTAATTCAGTAGCTCTCTCATTTTCAGCAATCTGGTTGCTAGGGTCCAAATTAGCAACCATGCATTGATTTGAATAAGAGACTGGAATATGAATAGGAGAGGCCTGAATAGAAAGATGAGTAATACAAAGTAGCAATAACAATCCATGTGTAGCCTTACAGATCTTTTTGTTTTTTAGATGGGGCCAGTGACCCCCATTTGAAAGCTGGAAAGAGTCAGAAGGCAGCAAATAATTCAAAAACTATATTAAAAAAAAAAAAAAAAAAAAAAGTAGACCAATTGAAAAGTTGCTTAGAAAAAAAATGAAGACCAATTGAAAAGTTGCTTGGAATGCTATTCTAACATACTAGGGGGCACATTTACTTAGCTCGAGTGAAGGATTCGAATGAAAAAACGAATTTCGAAGTGTTTTTTTGGCTACTTCGACCATCGAATTGGCTACTTCGACCTTCGAATCGAACTAAAAATCGTCCGACTATTCGATAATCGAAGTACTGTCTCTTTAAAAAAAACTTCGACCCCCCCGACTTCACCACCTAAAACCAACCGAGCATCAATGTTAGCCTATGGGGAAGGTCCCCATAGGCTTTCCAAGGTTTTTTTGATCAAAGGAATTTCGTTCGATCGATGGATTCAAATCCTTTGAATCCTTGGATCAAACGATTATTCCTTTGATTGTTCAATTGAACGAATATCGATAAATCCTTCGACTTCGATATTCGAAGTTGAAGGATTTAGCTTCGATAGTCGAATATCGAGGGTTAATTAACCCTCGATATTCTACCCTTAGTAAATGTGCCCCTAAATGTTAACTAAAAAAGGTGAACCTCCCCTTTAACACGTAACCTCTGCTCTTGGCCTAAAAACAGCCTTGGCCATCAAGAGGTTTAATCTAAATGTAAATGTGCAAGCTGTAGCATTCAAATTGTGTTTTTATTTTATTTTATTTTTTTTGGTGATTTTAACCTGTTAAGTGCTGTGCACTGTAGATTTTACTGGACATTTCTGGGTTATTCTCCTTGATATATGCTGCAAAAGTGTTTGTCTCAATTTAGATGGGCAGGTCAAAGATCTGCCTGGCACTCAAATGGTTAATTCATCTCCGTTCAACTGATGCCCAGGTTACCTTTCACTTGGTAGCTGGTTGCTAGGGTGTCTCCCCCCCAAGAAACTAGGAATTTGGCTTGAAATGCAAAGCTACAGTCTGAAGAATAAACTGGGAGAAATAAATCAATAATAATATTAAACCTTGTCTCATCCCACGAGGGTCGGTCTTGCCTGCCAGAGGATTTGCATTCTGTACCTTATGGGGCCCCAGCCAGGGACAATAAGACATTAAGGGATTATTTACTAAAACCCGAATTTATCTCATATTTTATTAAAAAAAAACCGTGACCAAACACCCATGCCCAATTTTAGCTTATTTATGAATTAAATAAACGTGATTTAAACGGATCGTAGGAAAAACTCGATAAAATCGAACGATAACCCAAACTGCTTACATTTTTCAGGCTTTTCCCAGAATGATTTTGCTGTCTTTTTTTTTCTGAATCTTTTTAAATTTTTTTCCAAACCCCCCCCCTCCCAAAAGTCGAATTTTCAGGATAAACCCAGTGCAGACCGCGATAAATTCCAATTGGGATCAGCACCTCTCCAATTGACTTATACAAGACCTCGACAGGTCTGAGATGGCGGATTTTCGAATTCAGGCTTTTTGCAGCATCCTGGTATAATAAATCTCGAAAAAAGTTAGTTTTTTTTCTCTTCTAATCTAATTTGATCGAATTCGCTATTCATATTCGCCAAATACGGACCTTTTCTATCGAAAACTGACCTATTCGACCAAAAATAACTTTGACTTAATTTCGGTTGGTCTTTTTGAATTCGAATTTCTGTATTGGGCTCTAGGGGGCCCAGTCTGGCGCTGTATCATACACTGTACTTGTAAAACAAACAATATCTCATAGATCAGACCTGACCAAATAGTTGGATCTGGCCCCAGTCTGCCCACGGGCTCCACTGATGGCTTTTGCATAATCAATGTACATTATTATTTCATCCTAATCTGTCTGGGGGAACATTTGGTACAAGGGATAATTATCCCAATACAGAAGTTCTCTAACTATGCAATTAGCCTTCAACTTGCAGTCAGACATAATCCGCAATAAAGCCATGAAACTGTACAATGTCCCTTGGATCAGAACCCAATCTAGTGCTTGTGCCCATTTTTTTTATTTTATTTATATATATATATATATATATATATATATAGATATATATTAGATAGATATATATAGAGATATATAGAGATAACTATAGAAGACTGATATCATCATTATTCTAGGATTCTGAATTGGTAGGAGTCATATTGGAATGGATTACGGACACTTGCATGTTGTTCACCTGTAAATTAACTTTTAGTATGATGTAGAGAGTGATATTCCTTATTTCTTATTTGTTATTTAGCTTTTTTTTCAGCAGCTCTTCAATTTGCAGTTTCAGCTAGGGGTCCAAATTACCATAGCAACCATGCATTGATATGTATAAATAGGAGAGGGCCTGGAAAAACAAGACAAGAGTAATACAAAGTAACAATACATTTGTAGCCTTACAGAGCATTTGTGTTTAGATGGGGGTCAGTGACCCCCATTTGAAAGCTGCAAAGAGTCAGAAGAAGAAGGCCAATAATTAAACTATAGATAATAAAGACTAATTGGAAAGGTGGGCATTTTATAACATGCTAAAAGTCAAACCACCCCTTTAAAATAAAATTTTCAAAATTGTGTAATGTGTGTGTTTCATGTAGGGATGCCCCGAATCCACCGAAAGATTCGGGCGAATACGAAAACTGAATCCGAGTCCTAATTTGCATATGCAAATAAGGGGCAGGAAAGGAAAAAGTGAAAAAAAACTTCTTTTGTTCTGAAAAGTCACATGATTTACCTACCTGCCCCTAATGTACATATGCAAATTAGGATTCCGATTCGGTTCGGCCAGGCACAAGGATTCGACTGAATCCTGCCGAAAAAGGCTGAATCCTGTATTCGGTGCATCCCTAGTTTCATACCTCCCAACTGTCCCATTTTTCGAGGGACAGTCCCAATTTTGACAGCAGAACCCACAGTCCCAGGTTTGTTACTGAAATGTCTGAGTTTCTCTTTGATCTCCTGCACTGAACAGCCAGAACAAGATATTAATTTTCTAAAACGTAATTGGCTTTTGGCAGAGAACTCAGAATAAATAACAGGTGCACTTAGATACTTTTTGTAACCATTTTTTAACAGATAAGCAAAGAAGCAATTGTAACAAGATAAGCAGGTTTCTTCCATTTCCAAAGTCGCCGACTTCAGAAATCAAAACGACACGAGTGCATTAGCGCAGGCGATTCTTCATTCAAGCAGGTGGAAGGCAGTTCGGGGAGATTGTCGCCGCGCAGAAGAGGCGATTATTCGCCAGGCGACTAAATCTCCCCGAATCTGCCCGTCTGCCCCAACCCTAAAGGGCAATTCACCTTCAACAGCAAAACTGTAATAACTCCTAAAAACCACAGAAATGTGTTCAAACTTTCATAACCTGCCATTTTTTAAAAAATTAACATGTTAATTAGGGGTGTGGCCACAAAAATGTTACTCTTTGCATTTCCAAAATTTTGGGGAGTATTATTATTTATAGCAATTTCCTCCTCCATTTACCACCTGCACGTAACCTCTCTCTGTGCTGGGTCGGTGTTCCTCTTATCAGGACAGAGTTATAAGTATAACGGCTAGAGATGAGCAAACGTTTAAGCTGTCCCTGTGTGGGTTATTAATTATCACAGTAATGGTAATTACATATGTGACAGGAGTAACTCGCCGCTATTCTGTGCCGTCGGTGAGACGGAGCCCTGCCATGCATAGATAAAGAGATGATCGGGAAGAGCGAGTTACATAAAGCACTCCGACAAATCACGTGGATAATTAGTATGCTTTATTTATTATGCACAGCCCATCTAGAACACTCTCTTAACGAGGCTGCAAGCTAACGGCAAATTCTCGTTTTCGAAAAAATAAAATAAATGCAACTGTTTGTTTCCTTTAAAGGGGTTGTTTGCCTGTAAATGAAGCTTCAGTATGACGTAGAGAGGGATATTCTGAGACAATTTGTAATTGGTTTTCATTTTTTATTATTTGTGGTTTTTGAGTTATTTAGCATTTTATTTAGCAGTTCTTCAGTTTATTTCAGTGATCTAGTTGCTAGGGTCCAAATTCCCCCAGCAACCATGCATTGATTTGAATAAGAGACTGGAATATGAATAGGAGAGGCCTGAAAAGAAAGAGGAGTAATAAAAAGTAGCAATAACAATACATGTGTAGCCTTTACAGAGCATTTGTTTTTTAGATGGGGTCAGTGACCCCCCTCTTTTTGAAAGCTGGAAAATAATTTAAAATAATTTAAAAAATACAAACGAGAAAAAATGAAGACCATTTCAATAGTTATATCAATAGTATATTGGGATGTTGCTTCAATAATTTTGTCTGTCTCCTCTGCTGGCCTGCTGGTTCTGACTCCTGAAACAATGTAGCAGAAGCCAGATGATGAAACGATGTAGCAGAGGTCTGTTCTGTGCAAGAGTCAAAACTAGAGGACAGAAAAGGGATAAATTGATATTGCTTTCAATGTCAATCCCATCTACTTGTATATTGGGAAATTGCTTAGATATTTTTTGTCTTGTCTTCTCTGGCCTGCTGGTTCTGACTCCTGAAACAATGTAGCAGAACCTGATGATAAAACAATGTAGCAGAGGTCTGTTCTGTGCAAGAGTCAGAACTAGAGGACAAAAAAGGGATAAGCAGATACTGATTTCAATAATAATCGCATTTACATGTATATTGGGAAGTTGCTTCAATATTTTTTTGTCATTAGGCAAAACCACAAATACCTTTGTCATAAAAGCAAATAAGCAGGTGCAGCTTTTCCCCCATTTGTGTGTGTTTTTCAGCACTGGAAAGCAAACATTGTGTGGGTTTGTTTTAGTGAGGTTTGTAACCATCGCACACATCCAGACGGCTCACAAACCCCTTTGATTCACCATCTGTCAGGCGTGCGGCCAGCAGGCAGCTTGTCACTTAGTTCAGGAGCTACTGGGGGGGGGGCGGCATTTCTTTCCTCGTTTCGATAATAGAGATTTCGATAGATTTCGATATTTGCTGAGATTCCAAAGCCATTGGCCAGAGGGGATGTTGGCCCTGCTTTTTTACCCCCATAAAGCAGTGTATACTTGTGACAGTCATAAGTAGTGATGGGCGATTAAATTCGCCTGGCACAAATTTGCTGCGATTTTCCGTGGAAATCTGAGAATTTTTGGATGCGCCAGCGAAAAGTTGCTCGCGTCTAAATTAGGGATGCACGAATCCAGGATTCGGTTCGGGATTTGGCCAGGATTTGGCCTTTTTCAGCAGGATTCGGCCGAATCCTTCTGCCTGGCCGAACTGAATCCGAACCCTAATCTGCGTATGCAAATTAGGGGCGGGAGGGAAATCGCGTGACTTTTGTCAGAAAACGAGGAAGTAAAAAATGTTTCCCCTTCCCACCCCTAATTTGCATATGCAAATTAGGCTTCGGATTCGGTTCGGTATTCGGCCGAATCTTTCACAAAGGATTCGGGGGTTTGGCTGAATCCAAAATAGTGGATTCGGTGCATCCCTAGTCTAAATTGGCGTACTTCGACACTATTCGGACTCCCATTGACTTTAACGCCAGCATCAGCTTGGAAGCGGACGCCAAATTACAATTTTCGTGATTTTTCATGAAATTCGTCCCATCACTAGTCATAAGAAGTCTCTTTAACTCTTTGTAGTTGTTGGAAACAAATACTTAGTGCATATCCCCACCCCTCCCTCCTACTGGTTTTCCCTCCGTTGTTGACACCGAGAATTAGGGAAATGGGGCACAACAAAATAGTTCTTTTTATTTAGTTTCCCCTTTAAGAAAACATTGTTCCAGTCCCAGTGATACTAATGTTGTTCTTATGATCCCTGTTTAGATAACTCAAGCGCAGCCGCTAATTATATATTATTATTTACTGGGTCAGTTCTGGTTCTCTCAGCCTATTAACCCCCTCTCACAACTGGATTCTGAAGCTGGCCATACATAGGGAGATGTGTCCCACTGACATAACATTGTCTTCTATTGCAAGTAACTCCTATCAGGTGGCACTTGGCCAAAGCATTGGCGTGTGCTGGAATCTGACCAGAGAATTCACTAAATGCCACATTCTCATGGTCCAGACTGGGGCTCGCAGGATGAGTTGGTTGTTTGCAGCTCAAACTTAAAGGTTGGGTTGAGGGTAACGAGTGTTGACCGTCACAGAGTGCCTTGCTGTTTATATCCTTATAAAAGCTTTATTAAAGTATGTGGTTACAGGAACCCAAATACATCCCCTCCTTTCATCTCCCTACACGTCCCATTTTGCATGCTGCCTTCATTGAGTTGATTTATAAGTAGCAACAGACTAACAAGCAAAGAGCATAGACAGTTCACCAGCCTCCATGGAGGACCTCTCTGAAGCTTTTGACATCTCTGTTCCCATAGTTACATAACCAGGCTGCCAATTTTCTAGCTACATGAGAAGTTGAGGCTACTGACGTTCCATTTGCTTCATGCCCAGGGAACCCTGTGTCTGTTCCAGGCTTTGTTCCACTAATCGTTTCTATGGACACCAGTCTGACCGTGCCAGGCCTTCTTCCCCTGGTTCTTCTGGTTACCTGCCCAGTCCGTTTCCACTTGAGAAGGTTCCAGGTCTGGACTGGGATTCAAAAATAGATGCTGGCCTTTCAAGTACACAGTGGCCAAAATAGTCTCCCAACAGCCCAAAACTGTCTATGGCATCTTACATAGGGTTTGCCACCTTGTATGGAAAAAAAATACCGGCCTTCCTAAATATTTTAAAATTTTTTCCTATTAATAATAACACTGGCCAGGTGGCAACCCTAATCTTAAAGCATTTACCAGAATCCACAGAACCTGGAAGGGTCTCTCTTCATGCTTACAGTGGTCTACCTCGGCTTTCAAAAAGTTTTTCACAAATCATACTAATGCTGTTTTTTTTTTTTTTTTTTTTAAATGTAATTCTGGAGGCCGGAAACAAGTGAAAGTGGCTTTCTTCACTCTCCAATAAACCAGTCCAGCTATTTGCACAATGTACAGAACTGCCAGCTGCTTTCACTGTTCTCTTCTATTGCGTTCCTTAGTGACGCCAGATGCTGCATTCATTCGCCTGGTTCCTACTGCCTGATAATTAGTGTGGCCATAGTGGAACGTTCTATTTTGTTGGAAGATTTTGGAGAAAAACAAAAATGTGGTCTTGTGATTGAGAGAGCTACTGTATTGTTCTTGTCAAGTGGCTGTCAAATGTTTCAGGGCCCCCTTTAGTCTAAAATAAGGTTACAGATATATAGAAATTACAGTCGATAACTCACCGAGTGTAACAAGTGCACAAGCCCCAGACCTCATGAGTCCATGACTAAGTGCCTGTAGGGCATAAAATGCGTAGGGCCCATGGTGATGTGTAAATTTTAAATTCTACAAATATTTTTTGTTTTGGCCCTGTGGATTCCTTTGAGTGCTGGATAGCCCTGTTTGTTACAGGTGTATAGAAACATTGTAGTAACAATCACAACTACAGTTCCAGGGGTACCCAGGGCACAAATAAGCACCCCAAATAACCCACTAGCAAATAAGGTTGTAGAGATATAGAAACACCTGCTATAGTTCCAGGGGTACCCAGGGTACAAATAAACACTCACCCCAAATCTCCCCCTAACTGACCTTCAGGCTGGGCCCCCTTAGCTCATAACAAGGTTACAGATATATAGAAACATTGGGGTAACAGTCAACCTGCTATAGTTCCAGGGGTACCCAGGGTACAAATAAACACTCACCCCAAATCTCCCCCTAATTGACCTTCAGGCTTGGCCCCCTTAGCTCATAACAAGGTTACAGATATATAGAAACATTGGGGTAACAGTCACCCTGCTATAGTTCCAGGGGGGGGGGGAGTCTAAATTACAAGGGGCGACTCCCAAAAAATCCATGTAAATTGACATGACATAGAGTAAACCCTAATTAGCAGATTAGTTTACCTTGCAGTCCAGTTTACAAATTGATTGTGATTGTTATGATTATTATCTGTTATTTATATAACACTGACGCATTATCACCCCTAGAGTGTTACGAGGTGAGATTAATTTAACGGTCTTGTGCTGATCATGGAATTTGCTCCACGACCACAACTAATCCAATGTTTGGAAACGAATCCCCCGCAGATCTGTTTTTAGACAGGTTTTTACTCTTAGAAAGCTAAGTTTTATGTAAAACATTGTAACATTAAATATCATTATGCAAAGTAATCTTTATATACTATTGCTATCTGCCCACACCCCTTACTCTGGCCACACCCCTTACTCCCCTTACTCTGACCACACCCCTTACTCCCCTTACTCTGACCACACCCCTTGCTCTGGCCACACCCCTTATTCTGGCCACACCCTTTACTCTGGTCATACCCCCTTACTCTGGTCACACCCCTCACTCTGACTACACCCCCTACTCTGTCCATAACTAAATCAAGATAAGGTGAATTTTAGTGCATGGTTTAATTAACTGATAGTAGTGAAAACCAATGGTGGGTGAATATATCAGAGGTACACACACATCACTGAAAGGAGCTGTAGCTCCTCCCACACTTTGCAATATGGCTGCCCACATATCAAGGCAACATGATGATAAACAAAGGGGGATGATGAATATATTTCCTCATTATTTGGCCACTCTGCTTGTGTCGGGTTCATAAATCAGTGCAATTAGCATGCTAGTTATAGGCAGGAACTTCTTACATGAAATAATGAACTAGGCTTTTATATCTGGTCAATTATCACATAACAATGATTTTTCTCATCGTCTATTTCTCTTTAATCACCCTGTTCTCCTTGTTTTGGAACAGGCACCACCCGATCGCCGAGAGAAGGGGAGGTCCCGGGAACGGACTATAAATTTCTGACTGTTCAGGAGTTTTTGGAACTTGAAAAAAGTGGAACACTACTTGAAGTTGGCACATATGAAGGTGAGATTCCAATCCCTGTTTTCTGGATTTTCCTGTTTGATTCCCTCTTTAACAAACTAGAGCGTGCCATGGGCATATATGGCCTAAACTGTGCCAGGTTTTAAACTGTGAAGTTTGGCAGCTTTTTTTATGTGAACTGGGTAATTCAGCCTTTAGCTGTACTGGAAGTTGGGTGATGCCTGTATTTCCCCTGTGCCCCAACTTCCACCATTGTTGCTTGGCACTGGGGCTGAATCAATTTAAATACAGATTATTCATTCAGAGGATGGCCAGGCATGCCCTTTCCAAAGATGGTATTGACACAAGGAGAATGTGGCATTTGCTTGTTTAATCCTAATGAATTATTCATAGAAAAGTGATGCTCATGAAAGACTCGCTTATGAGTTAATTAAACCATTTTCAAACTCCCCGAATTTGCTTAGTTGATTATTAATTGGGAGTCGGACTTGGACATCTTCCTTCATATCCATAGCTCCTGGTCGCTAAATTAAGCAAGACACCTTAGTTATCCGATGTACATCATAGTTCTTGTGGATTTTAATTTGTCCAGTTTAATTACTCTGTACAATCTGTGTCATTTTCTCACAAATATTTACATATCTTGTATCTTGCAACTTCTCCTACGCGCTTTGCTCTGCTTCAGTCAATCTTTCTCATCTCACTCGCTCTTCAAAACAAATTGACCACAGAGCTCTCCAGGCAGCCGTGCAGCACTTCAAATTAGGGATGGTTAGTCCTGCTATGCCACCTGCTATGATCCTTCCTATAACTAGAATGGTATATTCAACTCATACTATACAACAGACTGATGCAATACAACTATATCAGCACAGCTACTGTATTTCCTTTGATCTAAGCCCAATTTAACTAAACCCAATTTAGCTGGAACAGCCTTAAGATGCTTATAGCCTGTACAGAGAGATCCCATAAAACTATGGCAGCATAGGTATTCCTCTGTACTAAGCACAATTCAGCAGGAACAGTCCCTAAGTTTGCTCATAGTCTGTACAGAGAGATCCCATAAAACTATATGACAGCATAGGTATTCCCCTGTACTAAGCACAATTCAGCAGGAACAGCCCCCTAAGTTTGCTCATAGTCTGTACAGAGAGATCCCATAAAACTATGGCAGCATAGGTATTCCCCTGTACTAAGCACAATTCAGCAGGAACAGCCCCCTAAGTTTGCTCATAGTCTGTACAGAGAGATCCCATAAAACTATATGGCAGCATAGGTATTCCCTGTACTAAGCACAATTCAGCAGGAACAGTCCCCTAAGTTTGCTCATAGTCTGTACAGAGAGATCCCATAAAACTATGACAGCATAGGTATTCCCTGTACTAAGCACAATTCAGCAGGAACAGTCCCTAAGTTTGCTCATAGTCTGTACAGAGAGATCCCATAAAACTATGGCAGCATAGGTATTCCCCTGTACTAAGCACAATTCAGCAGGAACAGCCCCCTAAGTTTGCTCATAGTCTGTACAGAGAGATCCCATAAAACTATATGGCAGCATAGGTATTCCCTGTACTAAGCACAATTCAGCAGGAACAGTTGTGCATAGCTTATATAGCAAGACACTAAAAAACGTTACCAGCATAGCTATGCTAAGTACAGGGAGATATGAAGGTTTACTGGAGTTCATGAACTTTATTAAAGCTTTTCTGACGTCTTAACATTTTCTCTTTAATATGTCTTTTAAATGTTAACTGGTTGTTTGGCATTATTCCCTTGCTGTTACCCTACTGCCCATCTCTGTGCCCTTTCGCTGGAAACCTCTCTGTCTATTCACTTTGCCTCTGCTGCTTGAGTGCTGCTGCTACTGTCTGACTGTTCCTTGTCTGTCTTTATTCATCTCTTCTGTTCCATGCCTGTCTGTATCTCTATCTGTGCTGTTCCCTGTCGGCCTGTGTCTATCTGTTTTTCCCTGCCTGCTTCTTTGCATCATTGGGGGATTAAAGGAACAATAACAACAACAAAAAATGAAAGTAATAAAAATATAACTGCTGTGTTTGCTCCAGAAACTACTATTATTTCTATAAATAAGCTGCTGTGTAGCAATGGGGGCAGCCATTCAAAGGAGAAAAGGCTCAGGTTACACAGCAGATAAGCTCTGTAGAACATAATGGTGTTATCTGTTATCCACTATTTAACCTGTGCCATATAGACTTTTTACAATTTCCACCATTGCTACACAGCAGCTTGTTAATATGAACTATAGTAGAGTTTCTGAAGCAAACACATCAGTTTTACTAGTGCTGGGTAGGGATGGGCGAATTTTTTTCTCCTTGTTTCGCCACGGAAATGACGACCATAGACTAGGGCAGGTACTGGTGGGAATGTGATAGGGACCTTAGATTGTAAGATCACTGGGGCAGGGACTGATAGGAATGTGATAGGAACCTTAGATTGTAAGCTCCACTGGGGCAGGGAATGATAGATAATAGTTGGATATAGATATAGATATATAGATATAGATAGATAGATAGATATATATATATATATATATATATATATATATATATATATATATATATATATATATATATATATATATATATATATATATATATATATATATATATATATATATATATATATATATTTTGTCCTTACCTCCATGTCTCTAACACTCTCTGTCACATTGTTTCACCAAATTCTTTTCTCCTGGCTATCAATGGAACTTACATTGCCCTTACCACAGTTGGACTGGCCTGCCAGCCGGGTTGGACTGGGGCACTCTCCCTGCCCACTTGTACTTTTTGTTTTAAAGATTTAATTAAAGGTTATCAATTTTATTCAACTACCTGGCTCCACCGTTTTTGATGTCCTTCCGGATGCTACCCACCTTCCCACAACAAGTGCCTGTTTTGATTGCTGTTCTGCCGTACCGGACCGGCATGGAGGGCTGCATCAGGAACCGGAAGTCATTCTCCTTTCCCAGCAGTGGTTTCAATTTTGCTTCATCAGGATCCCCCTGGGGCTGTGACTTCAGGTCCCTCCTTGTAAGTTCAAGGGCAGGGGCATAATTATAGTGGAAGCAGACCCTACGGCTGCAGGGGGGCCCAGTAGGTATAGGGGCCAAATGAGTCCCTAATTCAGATATTATTTCAATAAATATTGGTAACACTGGTCAATCTCTAGACATTTTGGGGGTCAAAAAAAAAATTTGCTGTGGGGCTAATTAAGCCACTGTTCAAGGGCCCTCATTCTCGTCACCCTGGCTGCCCCCCTCCCGTCCATGAACACTGTGTCACTTACCACTTTTCACATTTAAAGAAAACTATACCCCCAAAATGAACACTTGAGCAACAGAGTTTATATCATATTAAGTGGCATATTAAAGAATCTTATCAAACTGGAATATATATTTAAGAAAATATTGTCCTTTTACATCTCTTGCCTTAAACCACCATTTTGTGATGGTCTGTGTGCTGCCTCAGAGATCACCTGACCAGAAATACTGCAGCTCTAACTGTAACAGGAAGAAGTGTGGAAGCAAAAGACAGAACTGTCTGTTAATTGGCTTATGTGACCTAACACATGCCTCCCAATATTTTGGAAATAAAAGGACAAAAAACTTTGCTGTGCATAGTTCGCCTGATTTTGTATTGACCACGCCCATTTTTGTGATCACACTCCCTAGTTACCATGTTCATTTTACAACATTTGGCAGGTTATGAAAGTTTGAACATGTTTTTTTTCCCAGTTATTACAGTTTTGCTAATGAAGGTGAATTGCCCTTTAAGCCGTGAGTCTAACTTTTCCCAAGGGACCTCCTTATCTAAATTGTTACAATTACTTATTTGCTTATCTTAAAATTGTTACAAAGTATCTTATTTGCACCTGTGGCTGTTCTGGGCTCCCTGCCAACAGCCAATTAAGTTAGAAACTTTTTTTTTTTTCCCGGGCTCTTCAGTGCAGAGAAAATCGTGACTTTCCAGTATAAACGCAGGACTGCTGGTTGAGCTGTCAAAAGCGGGACTGTCCTGCTGAAAACAGGACAGTTGGAAGGCATGCTAACATGTTTGGTTTGTTTGTGTGCACCGGGAATTCTAGGATCCCGGGGGGTCGCCCCTTATTTTTTAAAATGGCAGTTTTCTATTTATGATTACCCATTGGCACATAACTACTGATAAAGTATATTATGAAAATGGTTTATTTAAATGAAGCAGGGTTTTACATATGAGCTGTTTTATTCAATATATTTTTATAGAGACCTACATTGTATGGAGGGCGTATAGTTTTTTCTTTAACTGCGGTAGAGAGGATGGTCCGAGCGGGTGAGGGGGCTTGTGTCTGCAGGTTATATCAATACTGGGTCCAATGGTTTTTTTTCCTGGTGGCCCAGTCCGACCCTGCCAGTATACCAGGGAGTCTTCCTTATGGCAAGTGCAATCAGCTCTTATATTTACCATAGAGTTGTATAATTCAGATGCCATTTGGCACATTCTATAGCAAATTGGGCATAGATGAGGTTTTCTGGTGGGCCTTCCACTCATGCACCTTTTCTATAGTCATTGGGGCAAATTCACTAAAGGGCCAAGTGACGGTTAGCAAAAAATTCGCCAGCGGGATGTAATTTTGGAACTTTGCCGATTTACTAATGGGCACTGGCGTAACTTCGCTAGTGAAGAAGATAGACTGTAGCGATACTTCGCACTCTTAACGCCAGGCGAATTTCCACTCTGGCAAATGGACGTAATACGCACATACACTAAGATGCAGATTTTACCTCTTGCACCAGACTTGCCTTCACCACCTCAGACCAGACGAAGTGCAATAGAGTAGATAGGACTTCCTAAAAAAATCGTTGAAAATTTTTCTAAGTCCCAAAAAACGCTGTTGACTTTTCAGTTTTTCAGACTGCAAAAGATCGTCATTTTTTTAGGGTTCCTGGCTTCCCCCCTACATTTCCTAACATATGGCGCATAAACTATACACTGGGCTCATGTGTAGGGCAATATAACAACTTTAATTTATTTTATTAAGGTTTCCCAGGCTTGTGTAATGTATTTGCTGCAACATATACGTCCATTGTACTTTAACTTCCCACCATATGCAAATTAGCCAACGCTAGCGCAAGTTCACTTTGCTTGCCGAATTAACACTAACGAAACTTCGCCATCGTTCGGCGGCCTGGACGCAACTTCGCATTTTAGTGAATTACCTTTGTCCTGGCGAATTTTTGCCTGGCTAAGTGTGGCAATGTGAGCGAAGCCATTGCTGGCAATTTTCCGCAGGTTAGTGAATTTGCCCCATTGTGTTCCTGGTTCTTGACCTGTTTTATTTATTATGATAGTGTAGATGTGAGCTTTAAAGGGGACCTGTCACCCCCAAAAAATTATTACAAATCCGATTATTTGAATCTTGTTTCCTGCAGTCTGGGAATTCATAATTATAACAAGCAGGCAGCAGCCATTTTGTGGACACTGTTATTAAGACAAGTCTTGTATCATCTCAGAATGTTGTTTGTGCACCAGAATGGGGGACCTGATGTCCATCCCCATGTCCTGGCTACACAATTAAATGGTGAAGAGAATGGGGGACATCTAGGAAGTGCTGAATGGAAAGTGAAAGTAAAAGTAATTGCCTAAGGCACAGAGAAGGGGCAGACAATATTTGATTGACAGCTGAGATTTTAAAATGAGCTTACAACAGCTATGAATGATTAATAAAAAAAAACGAATTTGGATTTCATGTTTGATTTGAAAAGGACTTATTATACAGATTTGTATGTCTGAGTGGCAAGTATACTTTAAGAAAGGCTCCGTGTTTAGTAAACGTTTGTGGCAATTATATTCCATTTCTGATGGAGAAGCGCTACCTGTAGTGGCTAATGTATAGCGTCTCTGCACTACAGGGGCATCTCGTACACAATGTTTCATGACAAGCCCCTGATCTCTGTTCTGATTACTGTAACAAGTAACATTGAGCTTTATCCGTCTCTCTCCGTTTAGCACGTCTCCGGATTATGTTTCCTTATTTAATTTAGCGGTACAATTATGCAGCCATAGCCCAGAATAGACAAATTCAGATGGGGTACATCTGCATAAACTAATGCATATTGATTGTTGGAAATGTAAATTCTATGGTTTTATTTCTTTCTTTGGTCTGAATCAATGTCCTCTCCAGCTGCTCTCTCTTGGGTCTGCGCCTGGTTGCTTAGATACTAGACGTACCCCCAGGCATCTCCACATTTGTAACTTGCTCTCTCGTTGCCCACATTTCTAGAATGTCGAGGTCCCTCGCAAAGTCATTGTTCTGATGTCTCTTTACTTAAAGGCCCAGCAGCCCCAAAATGTCTGATGTCTCTTTACTTAAAGGCCCAGCAGCCCCAAAATGTCTGATGTCTCTTTACTTAAAGGCCCAGCAGCCCCAAAATGTCTGATGTCTCTTTACTTAAAGGCCCAGCAACCCCAAAATGTCTGATGTCTCTTTACTTAAAGGCCCAGCAGCCCCAAAATGTCTGATGTCTCTTTACTTAAAGGCCCAGCAGCCCCAAAATGTCTGATGTCTCTTTACTTAAAGGCCCAGCAACCCCAAAATGTGTGCATAGCTGTTGTATGAACAAGCAGGTGCTTTAATACTGGAAACCCATTATCCAAATTTGGAGAAGGTGAGCACCCATTGACTCAATTTGAATTATAATTCAGAATTTACAACGTATTTCCTTTTTCTGTGTAATAATAAAACAGTAGCTTGTATTGATCCCAACTGAGATATAATTAATCTTTATTGAAAGCAAAACCAGCCTGTTGGGTTTATTTAATGTTTAAATTATTTTATTTTAGACTTTAGCCATAAAGATACAAATTACAGAAAGACCCCATATCTGGAAAAACCCAGGTCCTGAGCATTCTAGATAACCGGTCCCATACCAGTATTATCCATAGAGTACACCTCTATGGTGGGCAAATAGTGAAAATAAAGGAGAGGACTTGCTTTTCTTTAGAAAGCAACAAAGCCAAAAAGCTGTATAATAAAAGTCCTTTTCAAATTAAACTTGAAATCCAAATTATTTTTATTTAAACATCCGTTCCAGTTCTAAACTTTTCTAAACATCTTAGCTGTCAATCATATATTAACTGCCCCTCCTCTATGGTTTAGTCATAGGGGCAGGCAATGACTTTCACTTTCCATTCTGCACTTCCCACATTCCCCTGCCCTCCTAACCATCTAATTGTGTAGCCAGTGCATAAACATGGGTATTGGGCGCCCCATCCTGGCACGTAAATAAGTTTGGGATTATGCAGAACTTGCCTTAAAGGGCATGTAAAGGCAAAACAATAAAATCCCATTTTTACTTTCTTTAATGAAAAATAAAAAAACTATCTCCAATATACTTTAATTAAAAAATGTGTACCATTTTTATAAGAAACCTGACTGTATGCAGTGAAATTCTCTCTTCATTTACTGCTGTGGATAGGAATTGTCAGATGGTCCCTAACTGCTCTGCAGGGAAACAATCATACTTATGAACAGCAGGGGGAGACCCAGCCTTACTTCCCAGCCATGCAGAACTCAAGCAGCAAACAAAATACAGCATTTCTAGCCTCATTCTATTTTAGACTTTACATGCCTTTTAAAGAGGAAGTAAAGTCTAAAATCAAATAAGACTAGAAATGCTGTATTTTGTATACTAAACATAAACATGAACTTACTGCACCACAAGCCTAATCAAACAAATAATTTATGCTTTCAAAGTTGGCCACAGGGGGTCACCATCTTGTAACTTTATTATAGATCTTTGCAAGACCAAGACTGTGCACATGCTCAGTGTGGTCTGGGGCTGCTTAGGGATCGTCATAAATTATCAAAACAGCACAAGTCAAATAATATCTGCCAGAAGCCGATACAGCAAGACTGATTAATAATCAGAATATACAGACTGCACTGGGTCCTGTATTGTCATGTAATCTAATGTGGATTTTATAGTTTTTCTATTGTTTAATACAAACTTTCTCCAACTCTGCAGAACCAGTGGCTGCAGCAAAATAATCCTCCAAATAGAATCCCAGTTTATCTGTTTAAATCTGGCTCCATGATCTTTGTCCCTGCAGCTGGAGTTGGAAACATTAAAGGGGATGTAAAGGCAAAAATAAAATCCAATACAAATCTCTACACAGTCGCTGACTGCTCTACAGGGAAACAAACAAAGCTGCTTGAGTTCTGCATGGCTGGGAAGTAAGGCGGGGGCTCCCCCTGCTGTTCATAAGTATGATTGTTTCCCTGCTCAGCAGTTAGAGACCGTCTCACAATTCCTATCCAGCAGTAAATGAAGGGGGAATATCACTGCATACAGTCAGGTTTCTTATAAAAATGGTACACATTTTTTAATTAAAGTATATTGGAGATAGGTTTTTTTTTTCATTAAAGAAAGTAAAAATGTGATTTTATTTTTTTTCATTTACATGCCCTTTAATCTGTTGGCAGCTGATATCTGTCCGTTTGGGGGATAACACCTTATTTACCTGCAGGAAGACACACAATATATTTATTTCTCACAATGAGAAGGAATTGATGGCAAGTCTTTATTTGCCAAGATACAGCTTGATATTAAACATCTCCAGACGTTTCAGCTAAGCGTGACCTTTGAGAAAGAGCATCGAGCTATTGAGTATTTTGTGTGTGTTTTTTCAGCCTGCGTCTCTCTGAATTTTAATAAAATAATGTTTTTCCATGAATATACTCAAAAAATATGTTTTTTTTTAGATGTTTGTGCTCTGAATGTAGAACTAACAGGAGGGTTCTAGGGCAGCTCTTGGTACAGATATTGGACCTGTTATGCAGAATGCTTGGAACCTGGGGTTTTCCAGATAAGGGGTTATTTCATTTTCTTTATTTCTTTATACCTTAAGTTTGTTAAAAAAAAACATTAAATAAACCCAATAGGATTGTATTGCCTCTAATAAGGATTAGTTATATATCTTTGTTGGTATAATGTACATGGATCTCTTTTATTATAACAGAGAAAAAGGAAATCATTTTTAAAAATGTCAATTATTTGATTAAAATGGAGTCGTTCGGAGACGGCCATCCTGTAATTCAGAGCTTTCTGGATAATGGGTTTCCAGAAAACGGATCCCATACCTGTACTGATGGGATACTTCCATTCCAAAGTTCAACTTCTACTCATTTATGTTGTAGACTCATCTGAACCTCTAGTGGACAAATCATGGGAGTTAGTGGTGTGTTTGGACCTCTACACAGTCCTCAGTCCTCCCACCTTCAGCCACTTCCCATTCATTTGAGCTTGGGATGTTGGTAGTTGCTCAAAGTTGAATTTCAGGAACATCTATTGCAGGTATGGGATCTATTTTCCAGAATGCTCAAGACCTGGAGTTTTCCGAATAACAGATCTTTCTGTAATTTGGATCTTCATACCTTAAGTCTACTAGAAAATCACGTAAACATTAAATAAACCCAATAGTCTGGTTTTGCCTCCAATAAGGATTAATTATATCTTAGTTGGGATCAAGTACAAGGTATTATTTGGATAAAATGCAGTCTATGGGAGATGACCTTTCCGTAATTCGAAGCTTTCTGGATAACGAGTTTCCGGATCCTATACCTGTACAAGTCTTTCTCTGCCATCCCTTAGTGATGAACCTGGATTTAAAGGGATAGTAGCACCTGTTCCCGTCCAGGACCTCATCTCCATGGAAAGGCATGTTATGTATTTTTGGAAAATAATTCAAAATGTAGCTATGCGTTTACTGTATAACCGAGGATCATGGAGATCCATATTTGAGTCCTGATACATAGGGGCAGAAGCTTCAAAATTCGACTATCGAATTGGAATACTTTGACTTCGAATATCAAAGTTGAAGTTTTTTTACATCGAATTTGGCCATTTGCGGTTGAAGTAAAATCGTTCGATCGAACAATGAAATCCTTCGAATGGAACGATTCGAATTACTTCATCCATCGATCAAACGATTTTTCTTCGACTTCAAAAAACGTAGAAAAATGCTGTAAAATGTCCCCATAGGCTAACGTAGCACTTCTGCAGGTTTAATTTGGCGAAGTATTGAAGTCAAAGTTTTTTTTAAAAAAAAGACAGTACTTCGATGATCAAATATTCAAATGATTTTACTTCGAATATAAGTCGTAGTATCCTATTCGATGGTCAAAGTATCCAGAAAAATTACTTAGCTTTTCGAATTTTTTTACTTCGAAAATTCCCTCAAATTCACTTTGACCCTTGATAAATATGCCCCATGGTGTAAGTATTTTTCACAAAAGGGAGAAGCCATGAAAAATTAAACCAAGATGTATGGCAGCTCCTGCTCAGATCCTAGTGCTACTAAACATATGTTCGCTTTGTGTAAAAGTGTCTTTGAAATGTAACACTTTGCTCTGCAGTTCTCGGGGGTTGAATTTAAACAGTCCTCGGGTTGCTAGGGTAATCCTGACCATAGCAACCAAGCAACTATGTTTTTCCTGCAACTTGCTTGCTTTCAAGGTTAAAACTCCCGAATTGATATTGGCCACTACTGGGATCACCTGACTGTAGCTGGGCATGATTGGGGCTACAACATGGAGCTGCTTTGTTTAAAGAGGAAGGCTTTTTTGGTAGATTAATGCAAACTTACTCTTAATGTCCTTAGCCTATTGATTAAGGGGCAGATTTATCAAGGGTTGAATTTCGAAGCGATAAATACTTCGAAATTCCACCATCGAATGGCTTTACTTCGACTTTGAATGTCGAAGTTTTTTTCACCGAATTTGACCGTTTTGTGGTCGAAGTAAAATCGTTCGATCGAACGATGAAATCCTTATAAAAGGACGATTCGCAGGATGTCATCTATCGATTAGAACGTTTTTTTTCCGACTTCAAAAAACGTAGAAAATTGCTCTAGAAAGTCCCCATAGGCTAACGTAGCACTTCGGCAGGTTTAATTTGGCGAAGTATTGAGGTCGAAGTATTTTAAAGAGACAGTACTTCGATTATCGAATATTCGAACGATTTTACTTCAAATCAAAGTCGTAGTATGCTAATCGATGGTCGAAGTAACCAAAAAAATTTGAAATTTTTTTATTTAGAAAATTCACTTTGACCCTTGGTAAATCTGCCCCTATGTGTAGAGGACCTTTTGTCTGTATTAATATTGTGTGTTTAGGGTAAAAGCACATCTTGAGATTCCGGGAGATTTAGTCCGGCGACTAATTGCCTCTTCTTTGGGGCGACTAATCTCCCCGAACTGCTTTCCTGTGTCCTCCGCCTGCTTCAATGAAAAACATCTGCGCCAATGCACTCGCGGTGCTTTGATTTCCGAAGTCGCCCGAAGTTTACTCGTGACTAAACATCCCTCAATCTCCAGGTATCAATATAAGCTCGATGATTCAAGCGCACTGCCAAAGGTTGCTTATGATAAATGCTTCAAACCTCTCATAAAGGATGTACCGCACATCCAATGTCAGAATTATCATTAGAAGAGAGGAGAGCACGTCAATGCAGATTTACTGCTGTGAAAAGTGTTTTATTTAAAGGGATACTGTCATGGTAAAAAATATTTTTTCCAAAATGAATCAGTCAATAGTGCTGCTCCAGCAGAATTCTGCACTGGAATCCATTTCTCAAAAGAGCAAACAGATTTTTTTTATTCAATTTTGAAATCTGATATGGGGCTAGACATATTGTCAATTTCCCAGCTGCCCCTGGTCATGTGACTTGTGCTTGCACTTTAGGAGAGAAATGCTTTCTGGCAGGCTGCTGTTTTTCCTTCTCAATGTTACTGAATGTGTCTCAGTGGGACATGGGTTTTTACTATTGAGTGTTGTTCTTAGATCTACCAGGCAGCTGTTATCTTGTGTTAGGGAGCTGATATCTGGTTACCTTCCCATTGTTCTTTTGTTTGGCTGCTGGGGGGGGGGAGGGAGGGGGGTGATATCACTCCAACTTGCAGCACAGAGTGATTGAAGTTTATCAGAGCACAAGTCACATGACTTGGGGCAGCTGGGAAATTGACAAACGGGTGTTTGCGTGAGTGCGGCCACTGTGCGAGGTGGTTGTGTGCGTCCGTAGAGTTGACGGTAACGTAAATTTGCAATTTGCAAAACTGTTTTGCAAATATTTTCTCCGCCACCAAGGTTGTGGCTTAACGCAAACGCAGATTATTCACAATTTGCTTTTTTTTTTTCAATATTTAAAAAGCCTTCTGGATATTCGCAGTGTGAAAAAAAAAAAAATCGGAATTGTGTTTGCACATTAAGTACACCACTCTCTTATCCAGCTTTATAAATATAATGAGCCCCACTGTTTGGAAGTTCACCTGGTTTTTATGCAACTAAAACTTGCTTAAGTCAGGAATTAAAAAATAATCACCTGCTTTGAGGCCACTGGGAGCAACATCCAAGGGGTTGAAGAGCAACATGTTACTCATGAGCGACTGGTTGGGGATCACTGATGTAGAGAGGGATATTTTGAGACCATTTGCAATAGCTTTTTGTGTTTTATTATTTGTGGTTTTTAAGTTATTTAAGTTTGTAGTTTCTGGAATCTAGTTGGTAGGCTCCAAATTCCCCTAGCAACCATGCATTGATTTGAAGAAGAGACTGGAATATGAATAGGAGAGGCCTGAGTAGAAAGATGAGTAATAAAAAGTAGCAATAACAGTACATTTGTAGCCTTACAGAGCATTTGTTTTTTAGATGGGGTCAGTGACCCCCATTTGAAAGCTGGAAACAGATGGCAAATATTTAAAAAATTATAGAAAAGAAAAAAGTGAAGACCAATTGAAAAGTTGCTTAGCATTAGTCAGCCGCCTGTAGGCTGCACATCCCCATGGGCAATCAATATCCAATCACAGCCCTTTTTCATGCATGTGTTGCTCCCCAACTCTTTTTACATCTGAATTGTGGCTCACGGGTAAAAAAAAGGTTGGGGACCCCCCTGCTCTAAAACTTACTAAAAGTTAACCCAAAGGTGAGCCATCCCATTAATATCTTTTGCAAAGCTGGAAACACTAGCGTATAAGCTATTTTACAGGTGAAGATCTGTTCACCTGCAAATATGTACAGAGCATTTGTTTATAGTTGGGGGTCAGTGACCCCCATTTAAAAGCTGGAAAGAGCCATAAGAAGAAGGCAAATAATTCAAAAACGATTCAGGTTTTAGCATAAGTGATGTTCTGAGACAATTGGTCTTCATTTTTTTCATTATTTGTGGTTATTTAGGTTTTATTGAGCAACTCTCCAGTCAGCGATCTGGTTGCTAGGGCCCAAATTCCCCTAGCAACCTTGCATTGATTTGAATAAGGAATAAGACAATTTTGCAGGCCAACTTCCCCCTTTAAATCTCTGCGCAGAACTTGCTGGCGGCGGCTCACTGTAACAGATGGGCGCTGTTTGTTTCAGTGTTAATTTTAGGTCGCCAGAAAGCAACGACTTCTTTAAAAAATAAGCAGAAAACACAAAATTCACAGATATTCACTTTTTTTTATTAAGTTTTTCTAAACTTTTCCAGCAGCAGCTGCCTCTGTTTTTTTATTGAGTGATCTTATACGGGCAGCAGCCCCCTCCAATACCCCCGCACCGCCGAGTATGAACCCGGCTTAATAATGGGGGGGGGCGCTCTTTTCCCTTTCACGGCTGCTCGGGGCTAAAGGAGGTAATGAATTTTCTATGTTGTGTTGCTTGAGTCTGACATTGTGCTGGAACACGCTCGGATAAGGCTTTGCTAATTGAAATTCAAATGCAGTGAGATGGGACTTTGCTATTCAGCTGAGCAGCCCTTTGTTTCACGTCCCCACTATGAATGGCGAGTAACAATGCGCCGCTCAATGCCCCTAATAAATGCGACTCGGGGAAAGGCAGAGCCCAACAAAGGACTCCAATGTATTTCTCTTCCTCCTCTGCTCACATCTAGCCATGAATGTGCCCTTGCCCAACCCATAGAACCAAGGTAGAAAAACAAAAGAATGCAAAATGTCATTTAATAAAAAAAAAAAAAATTATTTTTTTTTAACATGCAAATTCTGCTTCTGTCGCCTAGGCAACTATTATGGGACGCCCAAGCCTCCGAGCCAGCCCACCAGTGGGAAAGTGATTTCCAGGGATGCTCTGCAAAATCCTCTGGCCGGCTCCAAGCAGTCGACTCCCAAGAGAACAAAGTCTTACAATGATATGCAAAATGCAGGCGTAGTGCCCACCGACCACTATGAGTTTGATGATGACGCTCCTGAAATGAGCAGTAGCTTTACAGGTAAAAAAATTTGTTAAAAAAAAAAATTATTTGTTAATTACTAAATTTAACTTTTTTTTTTTAGTGAGTTGCTGTAGAAGCATCTGCCTCTTGGCTACACCATCTCTTTCTCTAGAAGGGCTCTAAAGGTTCCAATGTTGCCCTGCTTAAAAGGGTTGTTTACCTTTAAATTCACTTTTAGTAGAATGTAGAGAGGGATATCCTGAGCCAATTTGCAATTGGTCTTCATTTTTTATTATTTGAGGTTTTTGAGTTACAGTAGAACCCCGTAGAAAAATGTATTATGCATAATAGGACAAACTTAAAGTCAGGGGATGTAAAATTGAGGTTTCACTGTATTTGTTTTATTCAACGGCTCTCCAGTCAGTGATATGGTTGGTAGGGCCCAAATTACCCTAGCAACCTTGCTTGGATTTGAATCAGAGACTGGACTATGAATAGGAGAGGCCTAAATAGAAAGATGAGTAATAAAAAGTAGTAATAACAATACATTCGTAGCCTTACAGAGCATTTGTTTATGTATGGGGGTCAGTGACCCCCATTTAAAAGCTGTAAAGAGTCATAAGAAGAAGGCAAATAATTCAGAAACATTTTTTACCTTTAAATGAACTTTTAGAATGATAGTGATATTCTTAGACAATTTTGCAATTGGTCTTCATTTTTTTGGGGGGGGTTGAGTTATTTAGCTTTTTATTCAGCAGCTCTCCAATTTGTGATCTGGTTGCTAGGGTACAAATTACCCTAGGAACCTTGCATTGAAAATTCCCCTAGCAACCACGCATTGATTTGAGTTTATAGACTGGAATATGAATAGCAGAGGGTCTGAATACAAAGACGAAAGTAATTAAAAGTAGCACTACTAATACCTTTGTAGACTCATTTGTTTATAGATGGGGTCAGTGACCCCCATTTAAAAGCTGGAAAGAGTCATAAGAAGAAGGCAAATGATTCAAAAACTATTTTTAAAAAGACCAATTGAAAAGTGACTTAGAATTAGCCATTTTATAACA
Source organism: Xenopus petersii (assembly GCA_038501925.1). Taxonomy (NCBI): domain Eukaryota; kingdom Metazoa; phylum Chordata; class Amphibia; order Anura; family Pipidae; genus Xenopus; species Xenopus petersii. Next base: position 150,208,258 of record CM076678.1, read on the forward strand.
TGCTAAAATTGAACTAAAAGTTGAACCTCCCCTTTAAATGTCTATTGTTTGTGGTTCCAGCCTGTTTACTCTCTGATTTGGGCTACGGGATTCTGGTTACGATCTGCAGAGAGTTTGTTTTTTAGTAGACGTGTATAAAAGTTTTGCACGTGGCAGAGAAGTAATGAAGCTCTGTGAAAGGTTTCTGGGAAGAGACCGAAGCTTTGGAAGACAGTGCAGATAGTGATGGGCGAATAGGTGCAAATTCGCTGCGAATTTGCGTTTTACCGCCGGCGAATACATTTGCAAAACTACAGAGAAAATTCGCTGGTGAAAAATCTGGCTCGTCAAAAAAATTTGTGCGCGTGTCAGTATAGTCGCTCGCATAAAAATTGACAGGCGTCAAAATGATTCAGGCGCCCATTGGGGCTCATTTATTAACGCAGCGCAGTGCTAAAAAGAGCGCAGTGGCCTGACATTTGCCCAGCGCATGCGAGTATTTAATAATGTAGCGCACGATACCTTAACAGTGCAATTTTGTGCGCTAATGTAGACACAGACAAGTGCGACGTGTGAAACTGCGTATCAGCTGTCGCAGTGCTTATAATAAATTGTGCGCACAGGAAGATACCGCAAAGGTAAGGATTAGTTGTGCTCATGTATGAATGCGCTGCTTTAATTAGTTGCGTCACATATTGCGCATATTGCGTTCACTTAGACGCATCTGCATTTGTTTCTGTGCTAATATTTGTTTGGTTGCAAAGGTGTTTAGCCTACCTGATACCCTTAAAGGAACCTTGGTCAATATAAACATGTTGGGTGGAAGGTGTGGTTAATATGCACTTTACAGGGGTTGTTCATCTTTGAGTAAACTTTGAGTTAACAAACATCCCCATCAACAGCAGCACCATTGTATTTGCCAGAACCCAGTTTAGCAGTGTGGCTCTGCACACATATATAAAATTCTCTTTTAAGCAACATGAAACGCAAAAATGTGAATATACTAGCGCAGCTGGGCAGGAATGCGCATTTTGAAGAGCGTTACTATTACGCCACAAAGAAGCAGTCGTAAAAATTGTGGTGCTATTGCCCGGGTGCAGTTTTGCACATATACAGACGCAAATCTGCGACGGCCGCAGTGCAAGCGCATTGTAGCCACGCCCACAGCCACGCCCCTAACAACCACGGCATCGTTTGCGACATAAATGCCCAATCTTTTGCGCAATGCGCATAAACAAAACCATCGCAAAAGCTCTGTGTTATGCGCAATATCACGCAAATATATTAGCGATCACACTCGTGATGGCGCAGACAATCTTTTGCGTCCACTTATGCGCTGCGCTGCTTTAATAAATGAGCCCCACTGCATTTGGACAAAATAGACACACGTGTAAAAATTTTCGCAATTGGCGCATGTCAAAATAATTTTGACGCCCATTGACTTCAATGTGTTTTCACGACTTTTTCTGTGTTTCACGAATTTTGCAGGAAATTTGCAAATTTTTCGCGAAGCAAAACGGGACAAATTCGCCCATCACGAAGTGCAGCACTTTATATCAAAGATCTTGCTGAACTACAACCAGTACCAGCCGTTGCTAAAGGCTTACCCCCATATGTAATACAATTAAGTTTGCCCAGGAGCAGTAACCCATAGCAACCAATAAGATGTTCGCTTTTTAAACAGGTGACCTGTAAATGCTACCTGCTGATTGGTTGCTATGGATTATTGCCCCTGTGCAAACTTAGTGCCTTTTATTGCATAACCACCTTAACCTCTTATTGCTTAAAGGGTGCCCAGAAATTCAAGGTCATATTTCTTGTGCAGTCTGTCCATGATCCTTAGTGATTCTTGCTTTTCACCCTGCGCTCACCTTAACAAGGGGTCCAGGGGGTCCACGAGATTTAACAACACCCGCGGGGTCTATGAGCGCAATTGCTCTCTCTCAAGAAGAGCCGAATTTCTTGTTTGAAACGGAATTTCTTAGTTACCCCGAGAGGTTTTTTGATGCCCCTGATAACTGGTGGGGCCGCCTGAACCCCCATTAGTGCCGCACCCCTGAATTCAAAAGTAACTAATTGCAATCTGATCTGGTGTGAGATCATTGGCTGGTCAGGAAGTAAACGGCACTAATCACGGTACAAATCTGCAGATACAGATCTGATTGGATCCAACTATCCATGCACAGTCTATTACAGGTTACATATACTCACCCTTATAACAATAATGTATATTTGACTAGAATGCTGTTCTGGGAACTTTTGTATTATTTTTTTTATTTATTTAGTTTTCACAATATTAACCGTTTTGGACTTCTTGTATCATGAGGCAACTTTGGACAACTATAGAAAACTCATCGGCGCGTGTGCATTAGCGCAGGCGACTTTGCATTGTAACCAATGGGGAAAAACACAGAGGCAGTTCGGGGAGATGAGGCGATTAGTTGCCAGGCGACAAAATCTCCCCGAATTTCCTAGTGTGGCCTTACCCGTAGTATGTTATAGAATGGCTAATTCTGAGCAACTGTTCAGTTGCTCTTCTTTATTTATTTTTAATAGTTCTTGAATTATTTGCCTTCTACTTCTGACTCTTTCCAGCTTTTAAATGGGGTCACTGACCCCATCTAAAAAACAAATGCTCTGCAAGGCTACACATTTTATTGTTATTGCTGCTTTTTATTATTCGTCTTTCTATTAAGGCCTCTCCTATTCATATTCCAGCCTCTTATTCAAATCAATACGCAATGAAATTGCAAACTGGAGAGCTGCTGAATAAAAAGCTAAATAACTCGGAAATCACAAAGAATAAAAAATGAAAACCAAATGCAAATTGTCTCAGAATATCAATATATACATCATACTAAAAGTTAAGGTGAAAAACATCTTTAAGTTACTGATGCACCAAGCATCCTCTGATACTTGTCTGCTCAGTTCTATCAATCAGTTTGACTGTCGATCTAGAACTGAGCAGAAAAGCATCGGGGGATGCCCCCTCCATCAGTAACTTGATCTTCTTCCATTCTGTCTGGTTATGGTGCCTGGGCAGAACAGCAAGGTGTACTCTTCTTCAAAATGTATGGTATTCGCCAGCAAAAATTGCTCATATCCTGAAAAATAAAAATGTATATTAATTGCGAAAGTGCTAAGAGGGTACTATGAGCATTTATTTGTCATTTGAGTGGCTATATGTCTCCTTTTAAGATTAAGATTTGCTTGTTTCGAGATCTTATAGTTGCCCAACTTAAAACCCAAGGATCCATTGCCAGATATTGCTCTGACAGGCCATTATTTTGCCCAAAAAGCTGTTCACTCTTCTGGGGTAACCGAGTCACCAGCAAATGTCAGTCCATGTATGTCCTGCTCTATAGTTAATCACATACAGTCTCACTAATCATCCCTCGCTGTCGGCCAATGTGGGGCCAGTTTCACTTGTGAGAGGGAAGGATTTTCTTTTGTACTGGGAGTTTCTAATCTCTATCATTTCCTGCTGAGTTTCACATGTGCCTTAGATAGAGGGTCTGAGAAAGTTTCTTTTCACAGCATAGAATTAAATGTGAACAATGGAAATGTCCTTCCTTGAGTGGGAGATGCCCTTAGTGGTCCAATCAGGAGTGACTGCCCCGGGCCATTCATATAATGGGCACTGGAAAGCAGCTGTACTCAGGTAGAACAATTCTGTAATGCCTGTAGTAGTCAGAAAAAACAGCCTCTCAGAAGGAACTGTGACTGTGGGATAGCAGGTATAGTAGGGAGAGATGGTGCCTATAGTAACAGTGGATAATAGTCTCTGGGAAGGGAGTGTGACTGTGGGATAACAGGTATAGTAGGGAGAGATGGTGCCTATAGTAACAGTGGATAATAGTCTCTGGGAAGGGAGTGTGACTGTGGGATAGCAGGTATAGTAGGGAGAGATGGTGTCTATAGTAACAGTGGATAATAGTCTCTGGGAAGGAACTGTGACTGTGGGCTAGCAGGTATAGTAGGGAGAGATGGTGTCTATAGTAACAGTGGATAATAGTCTCTGGGAAGGAACTGTGACTGTGGGATAGCAGGTATAGTAGGGAGAGATGGTGTCTATAGTAACAGTGGATAATAGTCTCTGGGAAGGGAGTGTGACTGTGGGATAGCAGGTATAGTAGGGAGAGATGATGCCTATAGTAACAGTGGGATAATAGTCTCTGGGAAGGTAGTGTGACTGTGGGATAGCAGGTATAGTAGGGAGAGATGGTGTCTATAGTAACAGTGGATAATAGTCTCTGGGAAGGGAGTGTGACTGTGGGATAGCAGGTATAGTAGGGAGAGATGGTGCCTATAGTAACAGTGGATAATAGTCTCTGGGAAGAAACTGGGACTATAAAATAGCAGGTATAGTATTGAAATCAGTGCAGCACTCAATCAGCAGGTTTGAAAGCAAGCCTTTGATTGGCTGCTACAGGTTACTTGGTCTGGAGTAAAACTTTTGGGAAATGTAACAAGAGGTGCAAAGGATATTTTACATAATGCTCAGTTCTTTCTTATATGATTTATACATGAGAGTAGCAGAACACTGCAACTTTTTTTTTTTTGAATCTTAACTTAATTCTTTCAATTTAGACTTCTCTTCTGCAGTGTATCCGAGTGTCTAACGCACATTTGATATGAAGGTTACAGATATAAGGATTCCTTGGCACGTGTGACGTTAATTGATGATCCGTTAAACTTATTTTCATCTGTTCGTTCCCTCCTATTTGTTGGGATCCGCACACGTGTATTGGGGTTTTGCATGGGGCTGAGTATGTGCTGATATGCTACATGGGTTGTATATGTGGAGGGGGGCCTTGTAAATGTGTTGGGGTACTGCAAGGGGCGCTAAATTGTTCTGCTGAAATTTCAATATGCAAATTATGGTTGGGATTTAGTGTTCGGACAAATCTCTTGCATAGGATTGGATGTAAAAAAAATTTACTCTGCATCCAATTAGGGGGGAGATGATCAATGTGCATTTGTGCTGGTACAAGAATGGGATCTGTTATCCGGAAACCCGTTATCCAGAAAGCTCCTAATTACAGAAAGGCTATCTCCCGTAGACTCCATTATAATCAAATAATCCAAAAATGATTTCCTTTTTCTGTGTGATAATAAAACAGTCGCTTGTACTTGATCCCAACTAAGATATAATTAATCCTTATTGGAGGCAAAACCAGCCTATTGGGTTTAGTTAGTGTTTACATGATTTTCTAGTAGACTTAAGGTATGAAGATCCAAATTACAGAAAGATCCGTTATCCGGAAAACCCCAGGTCCCCAGCATTCTGGATAACAGGTCCCATACTTGTACTTGATCCCAACTAAGATATAATTAATCCTCATTGGAAGCAAAACCAGCCTATTGGGTTTATTTAATGTTTATATGATTTTCTAGTAGCCTTAAGGTATGAAGAGCCAAATTATGGAAAGATCCCTTATCCAGAAACCCCCAGGTCCCAAGCATTCTGGATAACAGATCCCATACCTGTATATTAATGAATATTACATGAAAATAGATATAAAATTACTAAAATAAATTTCAAGATACATTGTTAATAATCGCTTTATTCATAGAATTAATCATTCATAATAAACTATTCTTTATTATGTTTTTAGTAACTCAGATGTGAGTTACTAAAAACAGGAAACCATTGGCCCTAGTGCTATAGCAGCAGAGAGGCAGGGAGTTTAGATAAGTCTGTGATGTAGACCGTGATGTTCTGAGACAATTTACAATTGTTTTTCATTTTTTATTATTTGTGATTTTTGAGTTATTTAGCTTTTTGTTCAGCAGCTCTCCAGTTTGCAATTTCAACAGCTATCTGGTTGCTAGGTTCCCAATCTCTCTAGCAACCATGCATGTATTTGAATGAGAGACTGGAATATGAATAGGAGAGGCCTGACTAGAAAGATGAGTAATAAAAAGTAGCAATAACAATACATTTGTAGCCTTACAGAGCATTTGTTTTTTAGATGGGGTCAGTGACCCCCATTTGAAAACTTGAAAGAGTCAGAAGACAAAGGCTTTCTTTTTTTGGAGGTGGTTTTACTTTATAGTGTTAGACCAGCCCTATAACCATTCTGGGACACCCAATAATGAAACTCTGCTTTGTGTCCCATCAGGAGACTCCAGTGAAGCAGACGAGCACACGACTAACCTTTCCTACGATAAAGTCCCACCAGCGACTCGGATACTCCCTACTTTTCCCATCACGGAAGCTTCTCAGAATCTGCCTCATTACCTACCTCCTTCTGACGAGGAAAGCCTTGGACCTCTACCTGAAAACTGGGAAATGGCCTTTACAGAGAATGGAGAAGTCTATTTTATAGAGTAATTTATTTTCGTTTGACTTTCATTTTAAGGGTATAGCTTATTGTGTGCCCAGAACATTCCTTCTCTGTATATTTGTATTTATACATATGGGAGGAGGGAGGTGCCATATTGATTCCCATAGACAGTACAGTATGAGGGTATAGCTTATTGTGTGCCCAGAACATTCCTTATCTGTATATTTGTATTTATACATATGGGAGGAGGAGGTGCCATATTGATTCCCTTAGACAGTACAGTATGAGGGTATAGCTTATTGTGTGCCCAGAACATTCCTTCTCTGTATATTTGTATTTATACATATGGGAGGAGGGAGGTGCCATATTGATTCCCTTAGACAGTACAGTATGAGGGTATAGCTTATTGTGTGCCCAGAACATTCCTTCTCTATATTTTTGTATTTATACATATGGGAGGAGGAGGTGCCATATTGATTCCCTTAGACAGTACAGTATGAGGGTATAGCTTTTTGTGTGCCCAGAACATTCCTTCTCTGTATATTTGTATTTATACATATGGGAGGAGGAGGTGCCATATTGATTCCCTTAGACAGAACAGTATGAGGGTATAGCTTATTGTGTGCCCAGAACATTCCTTCTCTGTATATTTGTATTTATACATATGGGAGGAGGAGGTGCCATATTGATTCCCTTAGACAGAACAGTATGAGGGTATAGCTTATTGTGTGCCCAGAACATTCCTTCTCTGTATATTTGTATCTAGACATATGGCAGGGAGGTGCCATATTAATTCCCTTAGACAATACTTTATAAGGGTACGGCATATTTTGTACCTAGAAGTTTGTATATTTATATTCATCAATATGGACAGGACCTTTAGATATTCTGAGACCCCTGTAGCCAGTTATCCAGTACTCCACGTGCGTGGGGCTCAGATTATAAGAAGATGCAGATGTGCTACAGGGAAGGCAAAGGATACCGCGGACAGGCTGGGGGTAAATACAACTCCCTTGAATATTCACAAAGCCTGTGGACCTGCCTTATATGTTTTGTTTATTTAAAATCCCAGTCCTTTTTCATTAAATCCTTTATTATGAGATTTGGGACGGCCATGGGGAAAAAAAAAAATAGAAGTGTTATTTTAAATGGTTCATAAATAAAGTTCATTGTGTGTTGCTATCATTCCAGAGCTATTGCTATTAAAAAATAATAATAATCAAGTAGACTGTAAGATGCAGTGTTCTACCCTCACTGTGCATCAATAGGTATTTATCCAAACTGGGCAGCTCACGGCACATCCCCGTCTCGCAAGGAGATATTAATTCCTCGCACACAGAGCAAAGCAGTCATCTGTGCGGCTGAAATAGTGCTTGGTGAAGCAAGGAGCTTAGCAAATCTCCTAACAACTGCCTGTGCTGGGGGATGGGCAAATCATGCAGATTGGTTGCTTTTTTTTTTTACATGCACAGGGTGCTTAATGAGGTTGGCAGCTGCCCTCTGTTGGTGGATTTAGGGAAGCGCGTCCATGTGTTGAATATTAACATCATTAATTGCTATGGGGATACAGCCAGATTTATTGTATTTGGTTTACAAGGATGTTGTAGACAAGGTGCAGATTTTTTTGGGGGGGTTTGTTCAGTTATGTTAAAGGGGAAGTACTACTTAGAATAAATTTTAAATAAGTTATTGAGAAACCTGTTCTAAGCTATTTTTTTTACTTTGTTTCTGACCTATTATATTCTGCATCTGTCTGTCTTACAGCTGAGACTGCTGTCTAGTTTCCTGGGTCGCTGACCCCATTTTATCATCCTTCTTACTCCCCCGCTCTGATTCCTTTCAATTTTCTCTTAGGCCACACTCCTAATTTGAGAATAATGTGTTTGTGTGTAAATTTCATTAGAATTTGTATGTTTTAAATAAATCATGCCAATTTTAATTCCAATTTTGCATTTCTAGCCATAACACTAAAACGACATCTTGGTTAGACCCCCGGTGCCTGAACAAACAGCAGAAGCCTTTAGAAGAATGTGAAGATGATGGTAAGTGATGAGTTTATAGCAAGAGAGACCCAGTTTGTGCATTGATCAAGCGGAAATCTATGCGTGTGGGAGGCTAATCTAGTGAAAGTGCTAAATATTCTGCAGGTTCTGGATATGGTGCTAAAACAGCTGGAGTATGTTTCTGTCCACTAGGGGCACTTTATGGGCTGTTTCATGTGTAATAACCCAAAACACACAGAATAAATACAGTGCCAATTCCATGTATAATATCCCAGAACACACGTTGGGATAAGTACAGTGCCAATTCCATCTAAATTAGCTCAGAATACATGGCAGGATAAATACAGTGTCCATTCTATGTATAATATCCCAGAACACACAGCAAGATAAATACAGTGCCAATTCCATGTATAATACCCCAGAACACACAGCAGGATAAATACAGTGCCAATTCCATGTATAATACCCAGAACACACTGCAGATAAATACAGTGCCAACTCCATGTATAATACCCCGGAACACACAGCAGGATAAATACAGTGCCAATTCCATGTATAATACCCCAGAACACACAGCAGGATAAATACAGGGCCAATTCCATGTATAATACCCCAGAACACACAGCAGGATAAATACAGTGCCAATTCCATGTATAATACCCCAGAACACATGGTGGGATAATTACAGTGCCAATTCCATGTATAATACACATGATAGGAAAGGTAGAGTAGTCCCTCGCGTAGAATAAAAAGTCAAGACTTGGCTTTACTGCACACAATGGAGTAGGTGGGGCTTGATAAACCTATAGATTAAAGATGGCTGAATACAGCTGAGCTGCGAGGAAGCTTGTTGCAAGAAATTACATAATTTTTTCATGACCGGATAGAAATGATTTGTAAAGTTAAATATTTTACTATTTGATTTTGCTGCTCCTTCAAGCTTTTCTATTCTCCTTTTAAATGTTGAATGTTGCCTCACATTTTGCTTTAAATATTGTTTATGGGTATTTCAACTGACATTTAAACGCCTCCGTGTGCATCATATGGGCTCATAGGATTAGGAATAAATTTGCATACGGTCTGGAAAGGAAGAGTGAGATAATTGAACTAATGGTATATTTCCATGTATCTTTGCACAAGAGCCGGATGTATAATTATTGTTAAGTACTGTAATGGTGACAGCTCGCGTACTCAGATTTATTGAAGAATGACACAGATCTATAAATCAGAATAGTGCATATAGGATTAATAGCTTAATTGGTTGCTGGTTAATGGATGTATCTTCAAGCTGTTGAGAAGCTGGGGAACTATAGATAATTATGTACCTTAGCGTCACTTATATGGACTTGTCCCTCTTCCTGCAGTTCATTACTTACAGCTCTGTTAAATCTTCCTTTTATTTTCTGTTTCCTTCCTTTCTTTCCAATTAAGTCTCATTATACTCTTGTCTGTTGCTCATTACCCACTGATGCCCTCTCCCTTATGTCCTTGCCCCGTTCCCTGTGCTTTTTCAGGTCTTTTGAGGAACCTCCATTGACAAGCCACTACTTCTCTTTTCTACGTGGCTGATAATTTGCTGTTAACACTTTATTAGTAGAACAATCCCTAAATTGTGCATATAAGGTGCAATAATACTTGAGGACAAGTTATTAGTTCATTGGTAACTCCAATAGATCTATTCTTGTCTTGCAACATGTGAAGATTCTATGCTCTTTTTTTTTTATTGGCAGTTCAAGGCGTTAGGAGTGTTTTATCTGTATAGTTTTCACATATTCTTATTGTAAGTAAAACATTCCTTTTAATCTGTTGTGAAATGTGCCTCTGGGTTATTTTGCAAGTGACATGCAAGGTCACATCATATAGAAATAGCATGGGGTAATTGTAGGGGATCTAATAGCAAAGTCAGATACAGGGACACAGTCTATAGACATTAAGATAATTGTACAATAAAAAAATGTACCATGAGATTTGGGATTGTAAAGGTGGAACCCTCAAATAAGTGATCCCAGGGCTGTCTATGCTGCTGGTGGGGTCTAGGAAGCTCTGTCATGTCAGATAATTATGGTCCAACCTGCATCTCTCCAGCTGTTGTTGAAGTACCATATTTCACCCCCCCCCGACTCAATTAATAGGATACTTCAAGTTGTATTGTTCTAATAATATTGTTGGCCCACATTGGAGATCCTAGACTTTCCTATTGCATGCAACTGCTACACACTAGGCCTTGGCACTAACACTCTGCTGATGCTCTGGAACAAACCATTTGGCCTATGATATGAACACCTCTGTTGCTTTGGAAAGTCCATAGAACTTATGGCAAGTATACCTCTTGTGCTTTGGACCAATCCATAGGCAATCTGGTTTGCATACCTCTAGTGATATGTACTCTGCATTTCCCTTACACTTAAGTCCCCCAAAAGGGGCACATTAGGACAATCTTGCTCATCTGCACTGGCCACACCCAATTATAGCAGAAAGAGGAGGTGTTTTGGTGGATTAGGACATGCCATGCTCCTCTCTAGGGTCCACTATTCAGGACTTGGGAAACCAGGGCTATTGGGAGGTATTATTGACATATGGTGCTTTAGCATATTCCATAAACCACTTGTGTCCTGGAACATTCCATTGGCCCTCTGCCTTAATCTCCTCTGGTGCCTTGGAACTTTCTATCTGCCCACTGATGAACACATCTAGTACTTTGGAAAGTTGCACATGGCCCTTTAACGCGCCACCTCGGAAACATTCTGTGGGTGATGTTAGAGTGCAGAGAACCATTTGAGACATTTGGGTTCAGCCTGGTATCTTGAACTGGTGTATGTTTACTATTGGGATTTTCTTGGTGCTGGTATCTGAATTTTTCTTTTACTTTCTCTGTCTCGTTGCTGCTCTTGCCTTGGAGAAGAAGGGGTACACACCGAGGAGCTGGACAGTGAACTAGGTAATTTGCCACTTAAGCTTTTGATCATCTTCACAACCCGCACAACGTTTCTGCCTCACCATACCTCCCAACAGGGCAACCCTGAATGGCAAACCAAAAAGGGGTGGGGCTTACTAAAGATTGGCTGACGCAACAAGGCATGGCCTGGGTGTATCAAGGGGTGTGGCCAAAATATCCCGTTTTAAAATTGGTTATGTTGGGAGGTATGTTTCCTTTCCGCTTCATCGAATGTGACTTTAATGGCACAGCAGGTTGTGAATTTAACAACTTTGCTGTATATATATTAAAGCGGTTTATAACCAAAGTATAATTAAAGCATGTTTAATTCTAAGCAACTTTCCATTATATATCAATTACATATTATTAACTTCAAAGTTATTTAGAATATAATTGCTGTTTTCCCCACTGCACAGGCATAAGGAGGTCTTTTTTTTTCTGTTGACAAAGTCAACTTCTCATGCTCAATTAAGCTTTTGGTTGCTGTAGGTGTTAATTGGGCATGTCTAGCGTTTCCACCCGTGTGAAGGTGGGACAACGACTCTTAAGGATATGCTGTCAAATGGCTTGTGTACTTCTAGCCTGATGAAGTAGCTGTATGGATTATTTCCATGAAGTATAACAGAAACCAGAGAGTCTTCAAATGTGAATTAATTTTATTACAGCACTACATGTTTTGGACCTCTAGGGTCCTTCCTCTGGTGCAAGTTACCAGAGGAAGGACCCTAGAGGTCCGAAACATGTAGTGCTGTAATAAAATTAATTCACGTTTGAAGACTCTCCGGTTTCTGTTATACTTCATGTTACTGCAGTGGAGATGGCTACTCCACTAACCTGTTGAAGAGTCAGACAATATGGGGCCGATTCACTAAATTCGGGTGAAGGGTTAGAATAAAAAAAACTTCGAATTTCGAAGTTTTTTTGGGCTACTTCGACCATCGAATGGGCTACTTCTAACTTCGACTACGACCTTCGACTTCGAATCGAACGATTCGAACTAAAAATCTTTGGACTATTCGACCATTCGATAGTCGAAGTACTGTCCCTTTAAAAAAAACTTCGACCCCCTACTTCGGCAGCTAAAAGCTACCGAAGTCAATGTTAGCCTATGGGGAAGGTCCCCATAAACTTGCCTGTGATTTTTTGATCGAAGGATTTTCGTTCGATCGTTGGATTAAAATCCTTCGAATCGAACAATTCGAAGGATTTGCGCAAAATCGTTCGACTTCGATATTCGAAGTCGTACGATTTTAATTCCCAGTCGAATATCGAGGGTTAATTAACCCTCGATATTCGACCCTTCGTGAATCGGCCCCATATCTTCTTAAACTCTTATGTAATGAAGTTGGTTGGCTGATTGTTGGCTATTACTGGTTATGTGTTCTTCCACTGTGCAAAAAAAGGGCAGGGCTCTGTGCTTAGGTACAAATATCTGCCAACCACTATCCATGCCCTGTAGTGCCCAGATCCCTTTTGTTTTTGTGTCTGAGCACCCTACATTCTCCGCCATAGGCAAATACCCAATCCTTAAATTGGTGCCCAGCTCTAGTAATATATTTCATGTCAGGAGCATGGGATTTTTATGGGTGATAGGCAAGCATGGGCTGGAGTGTTATCAGGGGCACCACTACTGGACCCTGGATCCGTGGAAATGTTTCCTCTGAAGTAGTAAATTAAATTTCAATGGAATTTGGCAGCCTTACCGAAAAGTCTGGATTTAGTAGATGCCAGGAGAACTCCACTTGCCTGGATGTATAATGCCAATGGAAAAGCTTGGTGGAGTTAGTACTATTTCTATGGTTTGGGATAGGGTGCTTGGTACCATTGAAATCAAACCTTAAGTCTACAGTGTAAAATTACATTCTTGACAATTATATGCTTTCTATACTTTTGCTGTTTCAGCACAATTTTGTCCCCATTTACATACAGTGTGGGTTTGTTGAGATAGGATTGGAAGGCCCAGAATGCACAGAGCCCTGACCTCAACCCAACTGAAGACCTTTGGGATGAAGTGAACCTTAACTGTGAGCCAGACCTTATCCCAAACATCAGTGTCCAACCTCACTAATGATCTTGTCAAATCACAACCGCAACGTTCCATCATCTAGTGGGAACCTTCCCAGGAGCCCCTCTTGTTTTAAATGGCCGCCTTTTCCTTACCGTTATGAAGGCAGCTGAATAAATAGTGGCAATTCCTGTATGTTGAGATAAATGGGCGAAATCTTGCGCTTTCTTTGTATCTCTGCATTAAATTAGACCCATGCGCAGGATTTACATGGATATACTTGCATCCAAAGGAAATGAAATGCTTTATAAATCCCGGAGTAATAGGCTGTTTTTGTCTTTACGCCTGCACTTTAATTGTCTCTGCTGAACCTTTGGCGATAAATGGAAATCTGCTCATTTCATGACACCTCCGCCCCCTCTTTGAAATATTACCATTAGTGTCATGTAATTAACTCAAAACAAAGCCACGCTGTGTAATTGGGTTTACTAAGCTTTCATTCTAGTACTATAAGGAATCCAGCGCCGCTCCGTTCATCATGTATTCCGCTTTGTAGATCTACCATGGGCTATTGTAAAGGGAAAGCGGTTTAAATGCTTCATCTCCCAAGCTGCAAAAGAATGAGGAGTCCAATAAACTTTAGTTATTTCATCATGTTTTCTGCTCTGACTCCATGATTTCTGGTCAATTTGCATGACTCTTGATGCATCTGCAGTGTTAAGCAGTAAGCTGTGCCAAGTTTGGCAACGTAAATTTACTATTATCTTCATTGCGAAACATTTTTTCCCCTCCATGTTCCAATGTTCCAAAAGAGGACTAGAAACTCTAAAACGCAATATTTTTCCTTTTTTTCTTCGCTAAACAGAATTGCCCGCTGGATGGGAGAAAATTGAAGACCCTGTTTATGGAGTCTACTATGTAGAGTAAGTAGTGTCTGTGCCGTTTCATTTGAGAGTGCTGCATTAAGCCGCCTCTTTCATTCCCACAGTTCTCTACAACTATCACCTATGTGAATATTCTCTTTCCGTAATTTGGATCTTCATGCCTTAAGTCTACTAGAAAATCTTGTAAACATTAAATAAACCCAATAGGCTGGTTTTTGCTTCCAATAAGGATTAATTATATCTTAGTTGGGATCAAGTACAAGCTACTGTTTTATTATTACACAGAAAAAGGAAATCATTTTTAAAAATCTGAATTATTTGACTATGGGAGATGGCCTTTCCGTAAACCAGAGCATTCTGGATAACGGTTTTCCAGATAACAGATACCATACCTGTATAATAAACACATCCCCGGTTATGATCGAAGAAAGCAAAGGGATTCAGAGCACTGCCTTTTTTTAAAGGGATCCTGTCATCGGAAAATATGTTTTTTTCAAAACGCATCAGTTAATTGTGCTACTCCAGCAGAATTCTGCACTGAAATCCATTTCTCAAAAGAGCAAACAGATTTTTTTATATTCGATTTTGAAATCTGACATGGGGCTAGACATTTTGTCAATTTCCCAGCTGCCCCTGGTCATGTGACTTGTGCCTGCACTTTAGGAGAGAAATGCTTTCTGGCAAGCTGCTGTTTTTCCTTCTCAGTGTAACTGAAGGAGTCTCAGTGGGACATGGGTTTTTACTATTGAGTGTTGTTCTTAGATCTACCAGGCAGCTGTTATCTTGTGTTAGGGAGCTGTTATCTGGTTACCTTCCCATTGTTCTTTTGTTTGGCTGCTGGGGGGGGGAGGAAGGGGGGTGGTATCACTCCAACTTGCAGTACAGCAGTAAAGAGTGATTGAAGTTTATCAGAGCACAAGTCACATGACTTGGGGCAGCTGGGAAATTGACAATATGTCTAGCCCCATATCAGATTTCAAATTTGAATATAAAAAAATCTGTTTGCTCTTTTGAGAAATGGATTTCAGTGCAGAATTCTGCTGGAGCAGCACTATTAACTGATTCATCTTGAAAAAAATGTTTTTTCCCATGACAGTATCCCTTTAAGGAAGGGGATAAAGAATGAGCTAGGATCTCATGACTGGAAGAAAGTTGGCATATTGTGCCTAGAGAAAAAAATCTAATTTCTGGAGCATTCCAGGATCAACTGCTTTGTGGCTTATAGGAGCTGATTTGGCAATGCAATATTTATTGCTGCCTAAAAATATCACATAGGAGCACTCTCTGCACTGAACAGACGCGTCTCTCTCTCTCTCGGTGGAATAAAATCCAAATATGATTGCGAGAATTGTCTCCTGCACGCAAACGAAAAAGTTTTTTTTAAAGGTGCAACATTTTGGAAAGGCTAATGAAGAAGGTACTTTAAAAGCCCACCGGGAGTAATAATTTGAGGTGTTGTTGGAGCTCAGTTTGTAATCTATAGCACAGAATATAGAGTGCAACTTTGTGCGCATTCATGGCTCCTTTAAACACAATGGGGGTAGGCAGGGCTAAGGACTTTAATTCAAAGTGTAATGTTGCTGTCATTTTTTTTTATTCTTTCATATAATAGGGAGTATTTTCATATAAAGGCTCCAACTATCCACAGAGAAGTAAACGTTTAAAGGAGAAGGAAAGACATCCGCACTAGGGGGTGCCAAATGTTAGGCACCCCCAATTAATTGTATTGACTTACCTGAAACCCGGGGCCGGTGCTCCTATCAGCAGAAAACTGCACCAGCCTGTGGTTATACCAGTGAGCAATTTGGCACCCCCAGGTGCAAGATGACTTTCCTTCTCCTTTAAGGGGGATTAAAGAGAGATTAAAGCAATTCTCCCTTGTATCATGATAAAACTCCCCAGCTGAAATGCCCATAGCTCAGGTAGCAGAGAAGAATGCGATACTCCCAAAGCGATTACTTACTCCACTAGAGCCTAGATAGCTAGAGCCCCGGTTACAGACTTTGCCTTTAGTGCAGAATGCTGACTCTGGCATTATTCATAGCAAAAAAAAAAAAAAGAGACTGAAAGAACTGCATATTATTTTACTTCGGGGAAGAGGTTATGGTGTTTTCCTATATTGAAAGTTTTAATGGCACATACAGGGGCGCAACAGTGACCCCAGAAACCAGACAACATTGTTCCTTTCAGGACAGAAGGAATAAGAAGGCTGATTATATATATATCCAGTATTTCAGATATAAACTGAATTGGGCTCATGTTCTTCTTTATATCTTTATAGTCACATAAACAAGAAAACGCAATATGAAAATCCTGTGTTGGAAGCCAAACGAAAGAAACAGCTCGGACAGCAGCAAAGTGAAGGTAAATATGTCTGTCCAGTTGTTCTTTATCTTTACAACGATGTTATCCAATGGCAAAGTTCCGTGTGATGTCCTGGTTAACGATTCGCTATTGGACCTCTGTTGGTCTGTGGCCAATTTTTACTGGTCAGGTGGCAACACTAGAGCTTTATTGAGGTCATGTGACCTGACAAATGTATCTTCCATGGATCTCCTCAAGATCCTTGAGAGATTTGGGACATGCAGTCCTTTTTGGAGAGGTCATTGACCAGTAGGATTTGCCAGCCAGTGTGCCCCCTGTCTGGTCAGATATTGGCAGTGAGCTGCTGAGTTATATGACCATATAAGCCCATATATGGGCAATGCTAGTCTTCTGATTCCCCATCAACCCAAAGAGAACTGTGGGTGCTATCTGCCCCAGCCCCCAATCTCTGCAAGAGGCAAGCAGCACATGATTGGGGGGTGTCAGAATTTAGAGGAGCTAGAGCCCGTGACTGGGGTTGGGGGCCCCCTGGCAACAGCCCCAATGGGCCACAGACTCCCCAGTCCAACACTGAGGGGGTTAGTTATCAAAGGACGAATTTTAGGGTTTTTTACACCTTGAATGAACGTGAATGAACTAACAACTCAAATGTTTCTTATTTAAGAAAAAACTTGAATAGAAAAAAGTCAAATCAGCAAGTTTATGTGTGAAACCCGAAAAACTCGAATTAAGCCTTGAATTGCTCGTTTTTTAGTCAAACCCCTCCCCAAAAAAAACTTCTAACATCATGAAGGCTATTAACATCTTCAAATGGTTAAAGGGACCTCTGCCATCGACTCCTACATGACCTCAACAGATTTTAGATCTCCTGTATCTTTAGATTAGATTGGTGTATTTTCGGATTTAAGCTATTTCCAGGGTCGGGATGTAAGAAATCTGGAAAAAATTAGTTTTTTTACAAAAACTCAATTAGATGTTTTTTTAACCCGAAAATGTGATGTTTGACAAAAAAAAATAACCTCGAAAATATGAATTTTCGCGGAAAACACAAGGACCTTTCTAGACAAAGTGGAAAAATTAACTGGAATAATGATGGCAATCGTTTTATAAAAGATTGCTAGTTGTTACTGAACTGCTTCCTACAGTAATACTAGTGATGGGCGAATTTGGGGCATTTCGCTTTGCCGAAAAATTGGCGAATTTCCCGTGAAATGGCAAAAAATTCACGAAATGACGCTGGCGTCTCGTTTTTGACACCGACGTCTGTTTTATTTTTGGACAGCGGCGTCCGTTTTTGTCGAAATTTCGCCAGCGTCAATTCTGCCTGGCGAATAAGTTCGCCCATCACTAGTTTATCACTAAAGTACATAAAGGCCAACATTTCCCATTGATTCCCAGAACATGGAGAAGGCAGGAATGACTGTGGGAGATTTCCACAGGAGGGCACCCTGAGCCAAGTTATGAAGTCTGTGGTGAGGATTAACTCCTCTGTGTCAGTTCTTTTGCTTATGTAATGTGCATGTGTCCTTATACAGCAGCTTGGCCTGAATATGTTTTTGCTTGGAGTAAGTAGAAATCATAGTGCTGGTTGGCTCTGTGATGTTTCAGCCGTAAGAAGTGGTGCCACCCTGTGCCATTTTAGTGTATGAAGTCAATGTGAAGGGCGAAGCGTAGTGATTGGCGAATCTGATCCTTTTCGCTTTGCCAAAAATTTGAGAAACAGCGAAAATTCGCCAAAATGTGGTGGTCTATGGACGACTGTTTTTGATGCGTGAAAAATTGTGGGACAATTTTCGAGTCTATGGATGTCATTTTTGAGGCTGAACTTGCTGAAAAATTTTGGTCATCGCTAGCAAAGAGCACATTTTATTATAGCCCCCCCCCAACATCACAAGGACTCCTTGAGGGGTGTAAATAGCCTAATGACTTGGCTCCTAATGATATTGGTCCTAGTTTTGTTGTGTTCATTTTATAGGGAACTTTAAGTCGCTGTGGTGGGTTTTATGCTCTTCTAACATTCACTTTATTCTCTCTTTTTTTTTTATCTAACAGAATGGACAGGGGATCATCCACCCCTTGCTCCACCTTTTGCTCCTCCCCCTGTTGCTCTTCCAAACAACCTTACTCCAAAAAAGAAGGAACCGGCAACTGCGTCACATGGTAATATTCCAGTTAATGGCAACTTGTGGGCTTTCTCTTGTGGGACTACTTTTGCAGTAATCTCCTGGTGTAGGTTTGTAGCAGCTGGAGTAAAGGTGGTGAGACCCAAAAATATTCCCAGAGTAATACTCCTGCAGCTACTATTAAATTCAGGCATGAAATGGTTTGGCTCATGATGACCCATCTGGAGGTTTGGTCCTATAATTTCATTAGTCCTCGGTGCAAAGCCATCAGATTGGTCATCACTACCTGAAGGCAAGTGATGTTCTTCTAACTTATAGGCCCCTCCAATGGGAATCTAGTCATCTTACTGGAACTCACCACAACATTTGGATTTATTTTATAGAAAAAGTTGTGTGTGTATATTTGAATTTATGGAACCGTTTCTAAACTGACCCGAGTTCTTTTCATGCACTTTAGCAAAACCGTTCTTCACCAGAAACCCTTCTGAACTGAAAGGAAAGTTCATCCATACAAAGCTAAGGAAAAGTAGTCGCGGCTTTGGCTTTACTGTTGTCGGAGGGGACGAGCCAGATGAATTTCTACAAATAAAGAGTCTGGTCGTCGACGGTCCGGCCGCGTTGGATGGCAAAATGGAAACGGGTACGTTATATAGGTGTTGATTTGAACAATGAACACAGCAATATCATAGAATGCTTCTAAAACCTATTAGGGAATGCATTTGCTTCAAAATCAATTTTTTGTTTTTCCTTTGCAGGCGACGTTATCGTAAGTGTGAATGATATCTGCGTCCTTGGCTATACGCACGCTCAAGTTGTGAAGATCTTCCAGTCTATACCCATTGGTGAATATGTGGACCTTGAACTATGCCGGGGTTATCCTCTTCCGTTTGACCCAGATGACCCCAACACCAGTCTTGTGACGTCAGTCGCGATTTTGGACAAAGACCCCATCATTGTCAATGGGCAAGAGAATTATGACTCTCCGTCAAGCAACAGCAGTAAAACCAGAAAAGCCAATAACATAATGGATCCAAGGCCTAGCAGCCCTGCTGACGTTTCTTTAAATGGTTCCCATGGTTACCCTAATGATACAGTGTCCTTGGCATCCTCTATAGCTACGCAACCTGAACTAATTACTGTCCATATAGTAAAAGGACCAATGGGATTTGGCTTTACCATAGCAGACAGTCCAGGTGGCGGGGGCCAGAGAGTGAAGCAGATTGTAGACAGTCCAAGATGCCGTGGCCTCAAAGAAGGAGATCTCATCGTTGAGGTGAATAAAAAGAATGTTCAGAACCTTACCCATAATCAAGTTGTGGATTTACTCATCGAATGTCCAAAGGGAAGTGAAGTCACCCTACTGGTTCAAAGAGGAGGTAAGTTTCTATAACGGCATCCGTCATTCCTATTGAAAATGTGAATTCCTGTAGCCTTGATTCTTCACTCAACCTTCCCCTTTCCTCCAGAGCTTGTAAGATTGCTGCTTCATGTATCAAGTGGTGGGCTGTGATTGGGAAGTATTTACAAATGTTGGCTGAATGTAATCTAGAAGTGTCACTGTGGTCTACACGTAGGTGCTCCAGTATACTTTGATATGACAGAATGATTTTATTGGTTCAGAAAGTTGCAGCAATGTTTTGAATAGGAAGGTCCATCCTGGTTGTCACCAATGATTCATCCCTAGCTTCATCTTGGTTTAACTGGTTAGACCAAGAAGATGCTAGGGATGAATCCATGGTGACCATTTATATTGTTCTTTAAGCACACTGGTAACTCATCAACCAATGAGAAGAGACTCTCTTATAATGAGTAGGGATGCACCGAATCCAGGATTCGGTTCGGGATTCGGCCAGGATTCGGCCATTTTCAGCAGGATTCGGATTCGGCCGAATCCTTCTACCCGGCCGAACCGAATCCAAATCCTAATTTGAATATGCAAATTAGGGGCGGGGAGGGAAATTGCGTGACTTTTTGTCAGAAAACAAGGAAGTAAAAAATGTTTTCCCCTTCCAACCCTAATTTGCATATGCAAATTAGGGTTCGGATTCGGTTCGGTATTCAGCCGAATCTTTCACCAAGGATTCGGGGGTTCGGCCGAATCCAAAAAAGTGGATTCGGTGCATCCCTAATAATGAGACCTTTGCAGAAGCTTCTTTCCACATGTTCCGTTGCCTTTACCAGTCATTCATCTCTTTAGTGCTCTTATTCTTTCTTGGTGTAATAACCTTACAATGTTTTTACCAAGTTAAGAAGAAAATGTAATTCACTTATTATCCGCTCCCCGCGCTAATATTAATCCAAAAACTCTGTTTTGTCCATAAATGTACCCTTTTTATTTGTCTGGTTTCAACTGTGAACTGTGGTAGAATTTGCTCACTTAGCTGTTGTCCAACCTCTGTTTTTTTTATAATTCCCAATTAAAAGAAGATCATAGTGGCATAAGTAGTTACTAATCAGATACGGAAGCTAGGTCTAATGCTTGGTTTTAAGTAATATTAGGAAAAATGTACCCCCTACTGTAAATGATAAGGATATTAATAGTCACTGAGGAGCATATAAAGGCACAAAGCTGCAGGCTGCGTTATACAGGGAACTTCTGAGTATCACTCATGTATTATAAGGGATAATGTACCCCCTACTGTAATTGATAAGGATATTAGAAGTCACTGAGGGGTTGTTCTGTGACCATATAAAGGCACAAGGCTGCAGGCTGAGTTATACAGGGAACTCTGAGTATCACTCATGTATTATAAGGGATAATGTACCCCCTACTGTAATTGATAAGGATATTAGAAGTCACTGAGGGGTTGTTCTGTGACCATATAAAGGCACAAGGCTGCAGGCTGAGTTATACAGGGAACTCTGAGTATCACTCATGTATTATAAGGGATAATGTACCCCCTACTGTAAATGATAAGGATATTAGAAGTCACTGAGGAGTTGTTCTGTGACCATATAAAGGTACAAGGCTGCAGACTGAGTTATACAGGGAACTCTGGGTATCACTCATGTATTATAAGGGATAATGTACCCCCTACTGTAAATGATAAGGATATTCGAAATCACTGAGGGGTTCTGTGACCATATAAAGGCACAAGGCTGCAGGCTGAGTTATACAGGGAACTCTGAGTATCACTCATGTATTATAAGGGATAATATACCCCCTACTGTAAATGATAAGGATATTAGAAGTCACTGAGGGGTTGTTCTGTGACCATATAAAGGCACAAGGCTGCAGGCTGAGTTATACAGGGAACTCTGAGTATCACTCATGTATTATAAGGGATAATGTACCCCTTACTGTAAATGATAAGGATATTAGAAGTCACTGAGGGGTTGTTCTGTGACCATATAAAGACACAAGGCTGCAGGCTGAGTTATACAGGGAACTTCTGAGTGTCACTCATGTATTATAAGGGATAATGTACCCCTTACTGTAAATGATAAGGATATTAGAAGTCACTGAGGGGTTCTGTGACCATATAAAGGTACAAGGCTGCAGGCTGAGTTATACAGGGAACTCTGAGTATCACTCATGTATTATAAGGGATAATGTACCCCTTACTGTAAATGATAAGGATATTAGAAGTCACTGAGGGGTTCTGTGACCATATAAAGGTACAAGGCTGCAGGCTGAGTTATACAGGGAACTCTGAGTATCACTCATGTATTATAAGGGATAATGTACCCCCTACTGTAAATGATAAGGATATTAGAAGTCACTGAGGGGTTCTGTGACCATATAAAGGTACAAGGCTGCAGGCTGAGTTATACAGGGAACTCTGAGTATCACTCATGTATTATAAGGGATAATGTACCCCCTACTGTAAATGATAAGGATATTAGAAGTCACTGAGGGGTTGTTTTGTGACCATATAAAGGCACAAGGCTGCAGGCTGAGTTTTATACAGGGAACTCTGGGTATCACTCATGTATTATAAGGGATAATGTACCCCCTACTGTAAATGATAAGGATATTAGAAGTCACTGAGGGGTTGTTCTGTGACCATATAAAGGCACAAGGCTGCAGGCTGAGTTATACAGGGAACTCTGAGTATCACTCATGTATTATAAGGGATAATGTACCCCCTACTGTAAATGATAAGGATATTAGAAGTCACTGAGGGGTTGTTCTGTGACCATATAAAGGCATAAGGCTGCAGGCTGAGTTATACAGGGAACTCTGAGTATCACTCATGTATTATAAGGGATAATGTACCCCCTACTGTAAATGATAAGGATATTAGAAGTCACTGAGGGCTTGTTCTGTGACCATATAAAGGCACAAGGCTGCAGGCTGAGTTATACAGGGAACTCTGAGTATCACTCATGTATTATAAGGGATAATGTACCCCCTACTGTAAATGATAAGGATATTAGAAGTTACTGAGGGGTTGTTCTGTGACCATATAAAGGCATAAGGCTGCAGGCTGAGTTATACAGGGAACTCTGAGTATCACTCATGTATTATAAGGGATAATGTACCCCCTACTGTAAATGATAAGGATATTAGAAGTCACTGAGGGGTTTTTGTGTGACCATATAAAGACACAAGGCTGCAGGCTGAGTTATACAGGGAACTCTGAGTATCACTTATGTATTATAAGGGATAATGTACCCCTACTGTAAATGATAAGGATATTAGAAGTCACTGAGGGGTTGTTCTGTGACCATATAAAGGCACAAGGCTGCAGGCTGAGTTATACAGGGAACTCTGAGTATCACTCATGTATTATAAGGGATAATGTACCCCCTACTGTAAATGATAAGGATATTAGAAGTCACTGAGGGGTTGTTCTGTGACCATATAAAGGCACAAGGCTGCAGGCTGAGTTATACAGGGAACTCTGAGTATCACTCATGTATTATAAGGGAAAATGTACCCTTACTATATCACCCCTTTGTTAAAATTAAGGGGACATCTGTGAACACAAATGGATGGAGAACCCATATAATATGACCTTAATTGGAACCCACAGAACAGCTAGAGTTAGTTGGGGTCATTTTCATTCCTGTGGCACATCCACTAAGCCTCACATTAGCTTTAGGTCAGTCTATGAATGGCCCATCTTCAGCCTCCCCAAACAAATAATTCACCCTCCGCCTATGCTCCTCTCTGTGTATAAACACAAGATAAGTAAGTCTGCATCAGGAGTGCATTGAGTCTCCACCTATTTGTTAACTGGGTATACTGAATTTTTCCAGTGCTAATCAGTGCAAACTGCCGCCTTACAGATGTTGTTGTACTACAACTGAGCAACATTTGATTATTTAAAAATGGTTCAATTAAGACCACATGCCTTATCTGCCCCCGACCAACCCAATATATCTGGGTGCACCCCTCTTCCCCCCCCCTTCCCAATTTCTGGTTACATTTTGGAAAGGCAGAAAGTGATGAATAGACTTGTGCCTTGTTTCCCCTGTGGGTCTCACACATGGATCAGATGACTAGAACATGATTAGAACTTGTTCTCGGAATGACCTAAATGCCCGGGGGTTGGTTCCAGGAAAGGAAGCAAATACGGGAGTATTATAGGGTGTCCCTATATAATGAGCCCAGCTATAAGCATGACTCCCTCCTGCCCCCTCCTGATGGGGGGGCCCTGCTTGTCAGGGGCCCAATTTCACTGCAGGGCCCTTAAAGGGACGTGGCAGCTTTGTTTTGTGTATCCCAGAAGCAGTGAGTTTGTCAATAGAAATCCGGGTTTGGCGTTGATCTGGGACAGGGCATAGGGTTATAGCAGGTCCTGGTCATCACCCATTTAAATGATTTTTTTGGACCTTGTTTAATTGAGGCTCCATCAGGCACAGACTGGGACCTCTGGGAAATGCCACAGGAGCTGCTTTAAGATGCTTTGGTGCCTTTTTTGTACTTCAAATATAGGGCCTATTGGGAATGACCTGGGTTCTCTGAAGGGGGTCCCTGCCCACTAAGCATACCTCCCAACTGCCCTGTTTTTCGCAGGACAGTCCCGATTTTGGCAGCCCAACCAGCTTTTGTTACTGAAATGTCCCGACTTTCTCTTTGATCTCCTGCACTGAACAGCCAGAAAAAGAGACAAAGTTTCTAAAACGTAATTGGCTTTTGGCAGACAGCCCAGAAAACCACAGAAATGTGTTCAAACTTTCCATAACCTGCCAAATTTTGTAAAATGAACATGGTAATTAGGGGTGTGGCCACAAAAACGCTCCACGGAAGTCGTCAGGAGAAAGAAAGAGGCTGCTCTGATGGTTTTTCTGCTTTGAAAAAAACTTGAAACCTTTCTCAAATCTTTCCTAAGCAGAACATCAGAGCAGCCTCTTTCTTTCTCCTGACAACTTCCTTGACTACTTGGTGGTCAGACTGGTGGGAAACTGACCAGCAGGTGGCGCTGTTGTAACAATTCGTTTATATTAAAAGGGTTTTTCACATTCAAACAACTAGTTGTTTTCAGATCACCAGAAATAACAACTTTTCCCAAAACTTTCTATTTTCTATGTGTCACCGTTTTTCTTAGGTGAAGTTTAAAGTGTTATTTTTAACCTTCTAAAGCAGCTCGGGGGGTCGCCGACCCTGTAAACTGTTCTAAATTGATACATTTAGTTGATACATTTCTTGTGTTTTTCCCTGCTGAGCGGAATCTCTGGGTTTCATTACAGGCAGCTGTTAGAATTGATACAATAGTTGCTAATACTCCAGAGATGCTGCTGAGAAATGGATCAACTAAACGTTGCAAAATTGAAACAGTTTGAGTCTGGCAGCACAGTAATAGGGATGGGCGAATTTTTTTGCCGAAAAAATTACGCCCATAGACTTGTATAGCGTCTTGCGTCAAAAATAAAAAGACGCTCTTCAGAAAAATTTCAGCGTGCGACAAAATTAGACTTTAATGGGCGTCTGCGACATTTCACCGGCGGCGAATTTTTGGCAAAACGAAACGGGTCAAATTCGCCCATCCCTTCCCAGTAATTCAGGTGCAGATTCTTAACATCAGAGACACGAACATTCAACTTTAAACTTAGATTTTGGAAAAACATTAAAAAATAAATACGGAAAGTAATTGGGGAAAAAAGTCTTTGTTTCTGGGGAACAACCTCGTCATAAACGAAGCTGCTTGAGTTCTGCATGGCTGGGAAGTAAGGCGGGGGCTCCCCCTGCTGTTCATAAGTATGATTGTTTCCCTGCAGAGCAGTTAGGGACCGTCTGACAATTCCTATCCACAGCAGTAAATGAAGGGAGAATTTCCCTGCATACAGTCAGGTTTCTTATAAAAACAGTACACATTTTTTAATTAAAGTACATTGGCGATAGGGTTCTTTTTTATTAAGGAAAGTAAAAATGGGATTTAATTTTTTGCCTTTATATGCCCTTTAAGGTGGCAATACACAGGGAGATCCGCTCATTTGACGATATCTCCCCGATATGTCCACATTGAGGTGGGCAATATTGGACTGATCTGATTGTGAGCACTAGGGCCCAGCGATCGGATCAGAAAGGAGGTGATCGGAAACGCGGGCCGCATCAACGAACAGATGCGACGGGATTTTTTACCCTGCCGGATCGGCGTCTGCCCGACTTTTGGCCAGATATTGAACGGGGACACCCGTCAGCCCCACACACCGGCCAATAAGGTGCCACTCGGTCTGTCGGCAGCTTTTATCGGCCCGTGTGTGGGAGCCTTTAGAATAGCACCCTCATCAATTTTATATTCACACTTGTTTTAAAGTTTTACTTATCCTTTAACTGTGCCTTGGTGCTATAAGCCTGACTGTAAGTCTATGAAGTCGGGAACTGGCTGCTGCCTAAAACATTCCGTACACAGCTGTGAATAATGCTACAAGATGCCTTTGATAAGCATTTTATTATCATTTGCCCACGTTCCTTGCTTAAATATATCACTCGTTCCTCTCGCCGACGGGACGGCGTTTCCGACAGTCTGAATCATTTCTGACACTTTTTGTAATTTGCCTCAATTGCGTTTCCCTTCCTCATCCCCCTTGATGGTTTTTTCGAGGCATCAGACAGACATTTGTCAAACCAGGACTTCTGCTCTTTGTGACAGTTGATTTAGATGCAAAGTTATTCGCGAGGAAATCACTCACAACGGCGCTTATTCCGCTCGCTACGGGGAGAGAGAAAGGCCTCTGATTTGTGCATATTTATTATCAGCCGGGAGAATAAAGATGTAGAAAAAAAAAAACAATATTTGTCAAAATGAATAATCTGGGAAGTATCGCCGTATAGATATCTGTGCACTTATTTTCCTGCATACGATTAGAGGTTAAAATGTTTGTTCACCTTAAAATTAACTGTTAGTATGATGTAGAGAGGGATATTCTGAGGCAACTTGCAATTGATTTTCATTTTTTATTAGTTGTGGTTTTTGAGTTATTTAGCTTTTTATTCAGCAGCTCTCCAATTTGCATCTTTAGAAATCTGGCTGCTAGGGTCCAAATTCCCCTAGCAACCATGCATTGATTTGAATAAGAGACTGGAATATGAATAAGAGAGGCCTGAATAGAAAGCTCAGTAATAAAAAGTAGCAATAACAATAAATGTGTAGCCTTGCAGAGTGTTTTATTTTTTTTTTAGATGGGGTCAGTGACCCTCCCCCCCCCTTATGACAGCTGGAAAGAGTCAGAAGAAGGCAAATAATTAAGCTATTAAAAAAAAAGGCCAATTGAAAAGTTGCTTTGAATTGCCACCCCTTTAAATTGTAGTGTAGTTATTTTTTAACAGGAGCCTTGTATAAAAAGAACAGAGGTGCCAAAAGAATAAAAGGATATAAACGAGTTTAAAAACCAAAACTTGGTAATCAGAGGAGGCAGTAGTGGACTTACCTCCTCCTCCAAGCAGACACAAAACGACTGTAATTAAGCAGTCAAAATTTAGGAGTTACAGCATCTGGCAGTAGTATATACACTTAGCGCCTCTGTGGTACTACTGCCAGATGCTGTAACTCCTATGTTTATTGCCTGAAGAAGCGGGTCTGAGCCCGTGAAACGCGTTGTACTGATTGAAGTTCGTTAATAAATTTTGACTGCTTAATTACAGTCGTTTTGTGTCTGCTTGGAGGAGGTAAGTCCACTACTGCCTCCTCTGATTACCAAGTTTTGGTTTTTAAACTCGTTTATATCCTTTTATTCTTTTGGCGCCTCTGTTCTTTTTATACAAGGCTCCTGTTAAAAAATAACTACACTACAATTTAAAGGGGTGGCAATTCAAAGCAACTTTTCAATTGGCCTTTTTTATTTTATAGCTTTAGGGCTAGTCCACACGGGGAGATAGCGACGCGTTTGCGGTCGCGGCGACAAAGCGCCGCGACAGTCGCCGCGACCGGCGCAGGCGACCGTTTTGTATGGGCGCCTATGTAAAAACGCCTGTGCTAACCACACGAGGCGATGCGCTTTTCAACAGTCGCCTGAAAAAGCCTGGCGAGGCATTTTCAGGCGACTGTTGAAAAGCGCATTGCCTCGTGTGGTTAGCACAGGCGTTTTCTTTTGGCGCCTCTGTTCTTTTTATACAATACCAAGTCCACCCTGGGTGGAGGGTTGATCCCCTTTTTCTATCTACAGAGAGCGACTTCTTAATCCTGAGTGGGGTCAGGACAATCTCCCCACCTGCCTTTACAGTGGTTGCCTATTGGTAACCTTGGTTTGTGAGTATATGTTATTTACTCTTATTTTATTATCCCTTACCAATACATATTACACTATTGGGGCTCTTGATGTTCCTTTTGTTCTTCAAATTCTTTGAAAATGAACAACTCTGCTTGTTTGGCCGTTATATAATGTGAGGTCTGTATTAAGCCATTACTTTCTTACAACTGGTTCCAAAATAACTTCACATCTCTCAGCCCCTTTGTTGCACCTTAAAGGAGAAACAAACCCCTTATTAAAAAAACCTGCCCCCCACCCTACATAGACTCCCTCCCCCCAGCCTAGCGGCTACCCCTAACTCTTTACCTACCACTCGGTGCACATTTAGGGATCGGAGTTCACGGCAGCCATCTTCTGGGTCTTCATGACTTCTTCTGGTGATTCTGCAATTTCCGTTGGTTTTGACGCAGTTGTCGCGAACTGGCAAATTGCTCCAACTGCGCATGCGCCTCCACGCCGTCTCGTTCTCAGATTACCGAAGACCTGGAAGATGGCTGCCGTGAACAGATCCCTGAATCTGCACCGAGGGGCAAGTAAAGAGTTAGGGGCATTTGCCCGGGGTAGCAGTCGGGCTGGAGGGGGGGGGTCTGTGTAGGGGGAAGGGTTTTTTTTAAGAAGGGGGTTGTTTCTTCTTTAATGGAGCATTTGGGTGCTGTTGTATTATGCCACTGGTAAACAAGTACTGGCCACTTATTTTTGATCTCTGATGATGAACATTTTTTGCTGATGGGCAACTAAACCCCTGAATCCTTTGCAAAAGATTTGGCCAAATACAGAACCAAATCCAAATCCTAATTTGCAAGGGGAAACCAATTTTTACTTCCTTGTTTTGTCATAAAAATTCACACGATTTCCCTCCCCACTCCTAATTTGCATATGTAAATTAGGGTTGGGATTTGGTTCGGCCGCGCAGAAGGATTTGCCCGAATCCTGCTGAAAAAGGCAGAATCCCGAACTGAATCCTGGATTCGGCGCATCCCTAATTTTTTCCTTTTCCAGGCCACTTAGACCCTCGTTTACATGAAATACAGTCCTGCGGATTAACTGCCTGCAGATCAATGTGTTCATGAATTATTTGCCAACACATCGATCTTCATTTGCATAGGGAGCTGCGTAACAAGAGCCAGAAATACTCAACCCATCAATTTCTAGCCAGAAGCTATATACAGATCTTTTTTACAGAAAGGTCTGTTATCCAGAAGATTATTCAGGATAACAGGTCCCATACCTGTGTGTATATGTGTGTATAAACTATAACAAACAAGGGAAAGTTGTGCTCACCACTAATTTTTAAAACCATTAGGCGGGGGTGCAATGAGACATATAGACAAATACAAGAGTCCTCTGCACTCAACCCATTATCAATATATTTAAGACAGAGACATTTTGTGCTACTGCTACTGAAAAATGCCTTACCCTTTAAACAAAACAGGGATTGTTTGTCCATATATTGCAATATATTTAAGCTGAACAACTACGTCAAAGTCATCCCATATCTGGCCAGTCCTACACTCAATTTTATCTGATTCATTAAGAATTCTATTGCTTCATTATACATTTTACAAAGGGATTAAGTTTTACCTGCAACTTACTTGCTGCTTTCAAAGTAAAACTCCCAAACTTGGCTGCCCTTTTATTAGACACCAGTGGGATCACCTGACTATAGCTGGGAAGGGTGGGGGAGCTACAACATGGAGTTGAGTGCAGAGGACCTCTTGTATTTGACTATATATATATATAGATATATATATATATATATATATGCACTCACAGGGTTTTAGTGAAAAAACAAAAAATGTTTTATTATTAAGCCTCAACGTTTCGATCCCCCACAGGGATCTTCGTCAGGAGCAAAAACAAACTCCTGACGAAGATCCCTGTGGGGGATCGAAACGTTGAAGCTTAATAATAAAACATTTTTTGTTTTATATATATATATATATATAGATAGATATATGTATCTATATATTATTTATAGTAGGAAGCTGTCGCTCCTCTGTGTATGGAACGTTCCATCTCTCCGTGTTGCTACAGGAAGTGATTGGTGCAAAAGGAGAACTTTATTATTTCATTTGGTCAGGGTTCCTCTTGGCTCACACACATACAAGAATCGATAGGAATATTCTCCCCATGTCATGTCGTACTCTAACTGCAATAGTAGAACGGTCAATATCAGCCTCCCAGAGGGAACATGTGGGAGGTTTTTGGCCATACCCAATTTCATCAAATCATGCCCCCAACTGCACCCTAAATCTGTCTATAAATATAGAAAACTCTGACAAGAGCCTCCTGACAGCCGAACAACAGAATGCAGTTTGGGCAACACAGATTTAAAGGGTTCGTCACTATTTTGCTTTTTGTCCCCATATTTTCGTACCTACAATTACGGTCGCAGCCTTACAGAGTGCACCAGCGCAGACACCCCTATTTATATCCCAGGACAGCTCTTGTTGCATTTATAGTAACACTTATGAACAGAGCAGCTCAGACCCTAATAAGCATTGCATCAATTAATAACATTGCAGCCTATGGAATGTGCTGTCCAGTGATTTAATGCACCAGTTTAGAATTTACATTTTCCAGCAAGTGCTGCAGCCTCGTTACTGACAGTAATTAGTGTCGGGGCTGGGGGAAACGGCTGAAAGCTCCGAGTGACTTGTTTCTGGGAGCAAATAGCGGCCCCTGCCTGTTCCCCATTCTTTAGACTGGGTTCCGCCATCTCCAATAGACAAATCTATGAATTAAAAGGGGTGGTTCACCTTTAAAGGGGACCCGTCACCCCCAAAAAAAATATTCACAATCCTATTTTATCACATTAGTCAAGCAAAATGAACTTTACTTAAACTATATAAATTATTTGAATCTTGTTTCCTTCAGTCTCGGAATTAACAATTATAGCATGTAGGCAGGAGCCATTTTGTGGACACTGTTAACAAGACAAGCCTTGTATCATCTCAGAATCTTGTTTGTGCACCAGAATGGGGGACCTGATGTCCATCCCCATGTCCTGGCTACACAATTAAATGGTAAAGAGAACGAGGGAATGTGGGGAGAGCAGTGGAAACTAGGAAGTGCTGAATGGAAAGTGAAAGTAACTGTCTGCCCCGCCTCTATGCCCAGGGCATAGAGGAGGGGCAGACAATATTTGATTGACAGCTGAGATATTTAAATGAGCTTACAACAGCTATGGATGCTTTAATAAAAAATAGAAATTGGATTTCATGTTTAATTTGAAAATGACTTTTATTATACAGATGTTTGTGTCTGGGTGACAGGTCCACTTTAAGTTAACCTTAAGTACAGATATAGGATCCGTTATCTGGAAACCCATTATCCAGAAATCTCCGTATTACAGAAAGGTCTTCTCTCATAGACTCCTTTTTATCCAAATAATCCACATTTTTAAAAGTCATTTTACTTTTTTTCTGTAATAATAAAACAGTAACTTGTACTTGATCCCACCTAAAATATAATTAATCCTTATTGGAAGCAAAACCAGCCTATTGGGTTTATTTAATGTTTACATGATTTTCTGGTAGACTTGGGGCATGAAGATCCAATTTACGGAAATATCTGTTACCTGGAAAACCCCAGGTCCCAAGCATTCTGGATAACAGGTCCCATACCTGTATGTTCTAAAGTAGCCAGTTCTAAGCAACTTTTCATTATTTATTTTCTATAGTTTTTTTTAAATTATTTGCCTTCTGACTCTTTCCAGCTTTCAGAAAGGGGTCATTGATCCCATCTAAAAAAAACAAATGCTCTGTAAGGCTTCATTGAAGGGCTGCTGTGGGATGTTGGGGTGCAGCCAATTGGTATGCAATTAATGGAGTGGTTCCCCTTTTAAGTTAACTTTTAGTATGTTATACAATTGCCAGTTATAAGCATAATTTCAATTGGTCTTCATTATTTTTTTTTTTTTATAGTTTTTATTAACTCTGACTCTTTCCAGCTTTCAAATGGGGTCACTGACCCCATCTAAAAAACAAATACTCTGTAAGGCTACAAATGTATTGTTATTGCTACTTTTTATTGCTCATCTTTCTATTCAGGCCTCTCCTATTCATATTCTTATTCAAGTCAATACATGGTTGCTATGGTCATTTGGACACTAGCAACTAATTAGGGGTTGACTAAAGGCAGGGTCCCCAAGTACTAAAGGAAAAATCTATTTTAAACTGTAATAATAAAAACCACCATCAGGGGGACAAAACTGCATTTGTGATGCTATAGCCTTTGTAGCGAGGCACCAAGACAAGAACCAGATTCAAAAATTTTAAAATCTGCTGCACTGCACGGAACGAATTGATAGAATTTGTTTGCAAATAGAGCTTCCAGTCTATCACTACTTCTACTATGAGGACTGAAGGCTCCCTGGATACGGATGAAGGATTTCATCCAGAACTCACTGTTATCAAATTTCAAATCACTTTCATATCATTCATTTCGGTTTATTAAAAGGCTTGTTTACAGGAAAGTTAAATTTTAATACATTGTAGATTTTCCATTGGTGTTTGTTTTTAAATATCCTTAATTATTTACCTTCCTCTCCAGCCTTTTCCCATCTTTTTAATTGGGGTCGCTGACCCCAGCAGTCAAAAAACTATTGCGCCGTCAAGCTACAGTTTTTTTTATCACTTTTCTTCAGGCCTGTTCTATTCATCTTTGGTAACTTGGAACCTAGTTTGCTCTATGTCCTACTATCCATTATTTTAAAGTTAAACTACCTCTGTAAGAGTACATTTCTCCTTTCAATAAATTCCCTTGTATTGAACCGACATAGTAAAGTCACGCTATATGTATTTGAGCTTATATACAAGGCACCTAGTTGCTGGCAGCTGCCATCATCATCATCAATTAATATTGGCTTAATTGCAATAATAACACAATAGGAGGGCTATGGGGATATACAACAGCAGTTCTGCGGACAAAATTACCCATTAATGGCAAGTGCCTTGTTCCAACCCACTGAGCAATATGATTGTTTTTGGGTATGGGCTGGCCTTTTAAACCAAACATGTAGTATATTAGTATAAAAAATATATAGAAAGAGCCGTACTGATATTTTACTCCTGATATCACCGCCCCAACAAAACACACGGTGCTGCTCAAGTGGGCTACCAACAAGCTGACAAACAAATTGAAACTCGTAGCAGGGGGTCCTGCCCTTGGGGAGATCACAGTAAATCTTGGGATTTAATTAGTTCTCTGCCCAGTGTAGACTTGCCCTGCTCTGGACAAGGTCAATATTGTTGGCTTCATTTAAAAAGGCCAAAAAAGTGTTGGGAAATATATTGTATCTAAACAGAGCTGCCATATTGCTTCACTCTCAGAAGCCAAGTCTCATTGGATTGTGACCTCTACCAGTTTTTGGCTTACTGCTTCCAGGTTTGACGAGGACATGAATGGAAGTGGGAATATCTTTTTAGGAAACAATGCCCAATATCCTGAAGATCGATAAAAGCAGAAAGTCAGATTGTGACCCAAAGAGCATGGTGGCAAATGTAGTTTAAGAACATCGCAGGGTAATAAGGGGAACATTTTTTCCACCACCCCCTCCTCCTGATTTCAATCCAATTCACTCTTCCAAGGTGCCTTACAATGCTCCCCTTTATGGTCCATGATTAAGTAGTGTCCATCCCACTTTTCATCTAATGTTTGACTGGAGCGTCTCCCAGAAATGTCTCATTCTTGATAATCTTCAGGATCTCTTCTACAAACCTATTTTAAGTTCCTAAGGGACCTTTCTAATAAAGAGCTGGGATCTTTAGCAGAGGCTTTATCTTCTTGTAATGTCCCTTGTTGAGCTGGGTCATAAGGTTCTACTTGGTGGTTTTTCAGAAATGAGCACAGGAAGAGGGGATATCAGGGATGCATTCTCTCCTTGATATAGGAGAATCAGTTGGCCCTTGAAGTCAGGCAATTTTTAGACCCCTATAACATGTACTGTGCCTTTAATAGCAGTGCAATGAATCTTCACTGCAAAGAACAAATCATAAACAGGGAGCACTTAGCACCTACACTTTGTGTATAATAGGTTCATTCTTTGTCCTAGGTTTGTTGTTCTTGAAAGGAAATTCTACCAGTTCATACATTATTAATAGTAGTAAGGAACAAGTACTAAAACACTATTGATTTGGATGTTCCTTTGAGTTAAGCTGTTTTTCTCTTTACTAGGGCTTTATATATATATATATATATATATATATATATATATATATATATATATATATATATATATTCTCTAGTAGACAGACAAAATGTCTTACTGTTCCTTGCGTTGTCTTAATAAAAGGCTGAACTGTACAGAAACTTCTTTCTTCATCATTCATCTTGTGTTCCTCCTGTTATAGTTTATCCATTCCAATGACTCTTGGTCCAAGGCTGTTTCTGTTTCCGTCAGTATGCATAGACTATGTCTGCCTACCATATTGTATACAAGTTCATCTACTTCAAAAAATTACTTCTGCAAATATCTTTGGCTGGCTGTGGAGTCCTACCAATGAGATGTAAACTTAACCCTAACCCTAAACCTAACCCTTATGTCTAACCCTTACGTCTAACCCTTACGTCTAACCCTTACGTCTAACCCTTACGTCTAACCCTTACGTCTAACCCCTATGCCTAACCCTACACTTAACCATACCCCCTGGGACACCAACACCTTTAAAGCAGCCCTGCATGGGGGTGGTATTCAAGAACACAGTTTGGCATCCCAGTTAAATAACCTTTAGCAGCCTGTCGCATAAATCTCTAAATGGTTTGGATCAGAAGTGACATTTCTAGTTCCTGTATATGGCAAATCTCATTATGAGTCAGGGTTTTGTGCATAACGTAGCCCTCCGTTGAAGGAGGATTTGGGAATTTGCTGTGAATTGCTAATTTTTACACCTTTTAAGTCTCTGCTTACCTGTTATTTGTCCTAGACTGAAAGCAGTAGGTACAGCTCATACCCCTGTATTGCAGGGACCCCCCAATGGGTGCTCGTTGCTTTGGAAATGTGTGATATAAGGTGGCAGCATGAGAGCACCCAACTGCAGCTGGTTCTGTAAACACTGATTCACTTTCACACTGCATTCTGTTTATGATTCAGCGCGGTGTAGTATACAGACTGAATCCCTGCCTGCCACTGAGTGGGCTGGATAGCAAATCTGAAGGTGCGCAGCCATATCCTATCATGCATGATATATTCACTTGTACTTGCAATTAAAATGTTATGTACAGACGAAAATGTTTGGGCTTTTCAAATGCTTCATGCTAAATGGGTCTGATCCTATTTTATAGATATTTGTCATTATTTTTTTAACAAACCTGTATAAATATAAAATATATACCTGTGTATACAGGTATATATTATGGGGCCTGTTTTCCAGAATGCCTAGGGTTTTTCAGATAACTGATCTTTCCATAATTTGGATCTCCATACCTTTAAGCCTACTAGAAAATCATTCAATCATTCAATAGGCTGGTTTTGCTTCCAATAAGGATTATTTACAGTATATCTTAGTTGGGATCAAGTGCAAGGTATTGTTTTATTATTAGAGAGAAAAATGGAATCATATTTTTAAGAAGTCTAGATTATTTGGATAACATGGAGACTATGGGAGATGGCCTTTCCGTTATTCAGAGCCAAAGGAGTAACCACTAAGGAAGCAGAGGGCATTAACACCCTAATTAATGAGCGGTTTCAATATACCTTTGAAGCATAAGTCAATTTACCAATGTTTTGGGGCCCTGCTGTGGGTCCCAGTAAACTCTGCCACTGTTTGGAGCTTTCTGGATAACAGATCCTGTGTGTGTGTGTATATATATATATATATATATATATATATATATATATATATATATATATATATATATATATATATATATATATTTTTTTTTTTTTTTTTTACATATAAAATTGTAACAAATGAAAAAATGTGTATCTTAGTATGGATTACCTTAACTGTTTCTTATTTATATTTTTATCAATGTTTTATTGAACTTGTAGATCGTGTGTGCGTATATATAATTTTTTTTTATCAAATTTTTAAATATTGCAGTAAAATATTTTACTGTGAAGGTGTCGGATGATGTCATTAATGTTTTTAGATTTGAGTAGGTAACACAGAAGCAACACTGTGCCAATAAAAGAGTCGATTTAATATCACTGTCTGGTCTATATTCCCATCCTGGTTACCAACCCCCTCCCCCATCCTTCTTAACAGAAAAAAACAATCCATAAATAAGTAAATAAAAATAATAATAAAAAAAGGAAGCTCTTGTTGTTTCACTTGGAGCTTAGCCCTTCTAGCAAACGCCGGTATCAGTTGTGCATCTTTTCATTGGTTTATAATACTAACAGGCGACTCGCGTCAAAGGGGAAATATCTTGCTTTAATTGTTAGCCAAGTCTCTCTTAATCCAAGGGAGCATTTGAGATTCTGTCCAAGTGTTCAATTTCCGAGGCCGCTGAGGTCTGAATTCTGTTCCCCAGCCTGTAGGCTGCTGCAGCACAAGTCAGCATAGCTAATGCAGATAGATTTCTGTCTCTCTCTCTCTCTCGCGCGCTCTCTCGTGTTCCCCCTCTTTTTTTTTTTTCATCCTTTCCTCCTCTCCCTTTTCAGCTCTCTCTCTCGCTGTCTCACACTCTCAGGCTTTGATTCCTTATAAACAGACTGCTAAGTGGGAATGCTGGAGCGGCTCTTGCAGCACAGATGGCTCCATTAGGAATGATCTACCTTGGGATTTTTCTTAGATGAACATGGCATTTGTATGCTAATCATTATTTCTCCCTTGTTGCTGTTTTTCAGGACTCCCGGTCCCAAAGAAGAGCCCAAAGTCGGTAAGCCATATTCCTTTGATTTTTTTTCATGTTTTTTTTTTTGTTGTAAATTTGCTGATTTTGTAGATTTGAATCCTGGGCAGTGTGTAGGGCGCTTGTTTGAATCAATATCTGGGGGATGAATGTTGTCGTTTGTGCTTCTTACCCGTCCGTGCTGCAGGATCAGCGGACAGAATGCAGGCAAATTGCAGTTCACCGTCAACAATAACAACACACTGAAGTCGTTATCGCTTCTCTTTAATTATCTTGGGTCACTTTTATGCCAGTCAAATTTTGAAATTGGGGAGAGAAAGTTGCCATCCTTTTTTTTGGGGGAGAATAATATTGTGGCTCCACCTTCTTTCCTATATTATAGGGTCTTTAACCCCATGGGCACCAAATGGAAGCCAAGAGCTTTAAAGGGCAACCTGCTTCCTTTCCCTGTTGGGTTTCCAGTTTTAAATATTTAGATTTCTTTTGATGCTGTTCTGGATTACATTCAACATTTTGGTATTCTTTAATGCCTCTTTATACTTAATTCCTTCTATAAATTGATATAGACGTTATATAATATTTCTTTTAGAGATTTAAGGGTCAGAATTCATTTTCTTTCTACCTCTCCCACCTCTGGAGATGTGTTGCAGGTGGCAGCAGTCTCGGGACTTGGGTCTTACGAGCAGCAGCTTCTTGTTATTGCTTGAACACGCAGTGTTATCCCGTCTTCTATCCAGGAGAGTGCAGTAAAAGCCAGCTGCTGCCAAAGTCACCTACACTTTATTTTCATGTACACATAAATATTTACAGAAGGACCCTTCATATAAACAGAGAGAGAGATCTAGCAGATTGAAAGAAATAAATGATTTTTTTTTTTTTAAATCTAAAATTTTACAAATTTAATTTGTTTAAGAATTTTTTTTTTTTAAATAAAATAAAAAATAAATATTAAAATAAAAAAAAACACTTTAGGGGTGGGTAAAGGGTGATTTTTTTTTTTTTTTTAACTACAAACTATTATTCTTTTGAGAGTCCATTAATAATTCCATAGTATCACTGCTGCTCAAAATTTCTCCTCGTTTTTTTTTTTTTTTTGGAATGCACAGATATATTTGAAAAAGGGCTGGGCCTTATTATCAATACAGCCCTGCAGCGTTTCATTCATGAATAATTCACAAGTGCCCCCTGTTTTAACGATCGCGTCTGCTTTATTGCCCTTTCCAACATTCTTCTTTCTGCAGTCACTTAATAGAAAAATATGTGCTGTTTATTTATTCATTTTTTTTAAACTGATACTGTCACTTTAAGGGTAAATGATGATAATAATAATAATGTCCACTGTTTCCTGCAAATAACAAGCTTCAATAAGGTCTTACAATTTATTGTGAATTTTCAAAATAAGGGCTGGAAATCTCTCCTAGAATATTTTTACTATCCAGTGTACAGTAAGTTGCAGAAGCTTTCTGATGGGCAGGTCCCAAATAGTAAATTCTCTGTATGTGCATTTATAGTCACTGTCCAATTAAAGCTTCGATTTTATTGATTTATTTTTTAATTCTCCCATTTTACTGTAGTTACAGTTGTATTGAAATTGGAAATTATCCTTCCAATGGAATAGAATTGGGATTTTTTTGTTTTGCAGTGGAAACCTTGAAATAATTGATAGGCTACCAATAGCCGGGGGCCTCGGAGAGCAGTCACATGACTGGGAGGCCTGTACTATTGTCAGTTTGCATTATCACAACGCCAAAGAACTGCAGTTTGTGCGCTCACTAGCCAGTCACTAAATGTCACATGTAATGCTGATTTTTAACGAGGCTTCATCAGTTACCCTTTAGTGACGGGGTAAAATTCAGCTGCTTGGAAACCTGAACCTTGCATTTTTTTTTTTTTTTTACAATTAATTGCTCGTTTTAATATATGAAATGATAGAATAAATGAGTAACTTTAGTGGGGAGGGGGTATTTAATTTTTTTAAATTTTAAATTCTGCATTACTTTTATATATCCAATACTCTTAATAAATGCTGTCAGTTGCAGTTCTGCTCCAGCTGGGTCATCGCTATTGAATGCTCAATGATGTAGATCATGTACGTGCCCAATCATCCATTCCATTGTTCTATCCCACTATCGGCCAGAAGAGGCAGACCTTGACACAATGAAGTTTTCTCATTTGAACAGATAACATAGTAATTTCCATGGCAACTGCCAGAAAACATGATGCTGATGCAGCAAACTGAAGGGGAATGTAGAAAAAAAACCAAATTTCACAATACTCAACCCAAAATGCAACGGACAACAGTCTGCTCTGCTCTGTTAGCTTTAATTTAGCCTCACTTTGCTCTTCTTTAAAGCATTTTAAAATTTTGAAAATGTGTAGTATAGGTATAGGACCTGTTAACCAGAATCTTCAAGACCTGGAGTTTTCCAGAAAAGCGATCTTTATGTAATTGAAATCTTCATACCTTAAGTCTACTAAAAAATCATTAAAACATCAAATAAACCCAATAGAATTGTTTCTCCATCAATAAGTATTCATTATATCATAGTTGGGATGAAGGACAAAGTACAGGTATGGGACCTGTTATCCAGAATGCTCGAGATCTTGGGTTTTCTGGATAATGGATCTTTCTGTAATTTGGATCTTCATACTTTGTCTACTAGAAAATCATGTAGACATTAAACAAACCCAATAAGCTGTTTTTGCCTCCAATAGGGATTAATTACATCTTAGTTGGGATCAAGTACAAGTGACTGTTTTATTATTACACAGAAAAAGGAATTTTTTAAAAACATTTTTAATTATTTTATTAAACTGTAGCATATGGGAGAGGGCTTTTCCATTATTCAGAGCTTTCTGGGTAATGGGTTTCCATGTAACAGATTCCAAACTTGTATTTATTTTATTGAAAAAAACATTGCAAATGAAGAAACGTGTTCTATTTTTAAAGTGTATGGAAGGATTTAGGGCCACATTGGGACAGGCCAAGAACAGACATTTAAGTTTCTCTATAAATACATGAAAAAGTCACAGCAAACTTGTTTTTATATACTTAATATAGTTTAGAAACTTCTTTTCTAATTTTCAAGTGGAGCCAACTGCACAGTTTTGCTTTGGGCACAATTTAGCCAAGGCCAAGACTGAACATGGTTGAGTGAGTGGCATCTATCCTGTGCCAGGGGCCAAAATGGCAATGTCTCTAGCATTTGTGCAGGATGGAAATCCTCTGTCCTCTTAGGATTCATGTCTGCAAAAAATTGGATCAACTTAATTAGGTTCATACGTCGGTGGCCAAGTTGTGCAAAACTCATTGGGCGAGGTTGCTAAAAGAGGGCATCTTGTCATGTATAACAGACTGTCGCCTATGTGCCTAACCCAACTGTCATAACTCAAAATTCCTTCTCAGGATGAAGAAGGGACTAGAAATTGTGTAAGTTAGATATGTGTCTGACCTAGAACAGGACTATACAACCTGAGGCCCTCCTAGAAAATGTATGACCACCACCCTGCCCAGGGACTCATCAAATTTTTATTGTAATTGGCCTCCAATGATTATTCCTACTGGATAATTGCTCTAGTTCACTGAAACCGTGATGAACAATGGTAGCCTATGTGTCTGGTCAACACTAACCAACCTTGCCCAGTACAACTGTCCTATTATATTTCTTATTAACACAGTTGCCTCTCTTTAATGTACAAAATATAATGAAAGGACAATGCTTATGGATAACTTCTGGTCCCAATTTTAGTTTTACACCCTAAGATAAGTGCTGTATACTTGTCGGTGGAGGAGCAGTTGCAGGAACTTTGACTGTAGCTTTTGTGCTCAACATTCTGTTTTGTGGCCAATCTCTGGCAAGGGCATCATCTTGTTGGGACAGTTGAGCATTGTTATGAAGATTCTGACCACACTATGGGGCAAATTCACTAAGATGCGAAGTTGCGCCAGGCGTAGTTTCTCCAGTGCTCCGCAAATTCACTAAAATCCGAAGTTGCACACAGGGGTAGTGTAAGGTTGCGAAGTTGCGCTAGCGTTGATTCGCTATGTAAAGCGAAGTTACGCTAGCAAAGGCTAATTTGCATACGGCACGAAATTCAAATTTCAATGGAGGAACACGTATCAGCACTACAAATGCCTAGAAAACCTTCAAATCAGCAAATATAAATTTTATTTTGCCCTACACATGTGCCCACTGTCTAGGTAAGTTGCCATGAGTCAGGAAATGTAGGGGGGGAAGGAGGGGAGCCCCCAAAAAATTTTTGGGACTTAGAAAAAATTTTGACTTTTTTGAAACAATCCCTATCTACTCTATTGCGCTTCGCCAGGTCTGAGGTGGCGAAGGAAGTCTAGCGTAAAAGGTAGCATTCAGTACACTGTGCAAGTTAGTGAATTTGCGTAGTTACGTCGCTAGCGAAAATT
Source organism: Xenopus petersii (assembly GCA_038501925.1). Taxonomy (NCBI): domain Eukaryota; kingdom Metazoa; phylum Chordata; class Amphibia; order Anura; family Pipidae; genus Xenopus; species Xenopus petersii. The sequence continues at coordinate 150,249,660 of CM076678.1, forward strand.
CGCCTGGAGTAAGGATGCGAAGTAACACTAGCGAAACTACACCAGCGTTCGTTAGTGAATTTGCGCAGTAACGAAAATTCCAAACGCTAGAGAATTAACGCTAGCGTTCGGCGCATAGTGAATTTGTGCCTATGTATTTGGCTTCAATTAGGTGTATATAAATGTCAGATACTGGACCATGTGTCCAACCTTAAGCAACTTAGAGCAATCCAAAAGCAGAATTCCTGCTGCAAAGTGCTTTATTCCGACTCTGTACACACAACATGTTTCTAACCTTAGCCTGGTCTGACCTACATTGCACACCAGCAAAAAGTACATTATAGAGAACTTTTATTTTTTTAAGGAGTCACTGTCATAACCGTATTGCCTTTCAATTCTCCAAGGCACGTGGGTAGCCAAGTTTTACCAGATAAAATCTATATACACAAGACTTCTTGAAATCTGGAGTCATGTAAAAAAACTGTTCATATAGAGGATTTGTGACTGTTATGACTTCACTGAAATAACCACAACCTGAGTCGTAAAACATCAGACTTGATCAAAAAACGTAGATACAGAATTTAGTAACACTTTTACAATTCAAGCAAACACATTTTTTTCAACACAATTCTAATTTTCTACACATTCATTTCAGGTGCGAATAAAACTCTTAATATAACTGTTAATGTCACAACTTTCTACAGTACAAGATCTGTTATCTGGCCTGGGCACTCGTTATCCAGAAGGAAAGCCGTCTCCCATAGACTCCATTTCATACAAATAATCCAAATTTTTAAGAATGATTTAATTTTTTTCTGTAATTATAAAACTGTACTATGAACTTGATCCCTACTAAAATATAATTAATCCTTATTGGAAACAAAACCAGCCTATTGGGTTTATTTAATGTTTACATGATTTTCTAGTAGACTTAAAGGAGAAACAAACCCCTAATTAAAAAAAAAAACCCTACTTACCTACCTCACATAGACACCCCCTCCCTCCTCACCCCCAGCCTAGCTGCTACCCCGGGCAAAAAATGCCCCTAACTGTTTACTTAACCTTCGGTGCAGATTCAGGGATTGGAGTTCACAGCAGCCATCTTTGTGTCTTCTTCCGGTGCTTCGGCAATTTACTTCTATTTCAGCGTTGTCGCAAACTGGGAAATTGCTCCAACTGCGCATGCGCCTCCACACCGGTCTCGTTCTCAGATTACCAAGACCCGGAAGATGGCTGCCGTGAACTCCAATCCCTGAATCTGCACCGAGGGCTAAGTAAAAAATTTCCCGGGGTAGCAGCTAGACTGGGGGCGGGGAGGGAGTGGAGTCTATGTGGGGTAGGGTTTTTTTTTAATAAGGGGTTTGTTTCTACTTTAAGGTATGAAGATCCAAATTATGGAAAACCCCAGTTCCCAAGCATTCTGGATAACTGGTCCCATATCTGTACTAAGGATGCCAAGAATCTAGGATTCAGTTTGGATTTCAACAGAATTCAACAGAATTTCAGCAGAAAATTTAATTTAGTTGACCTTGGATTGAGTTTGAGATTTTAGTTTTCATGGAACCTTTAAATAATGTGACTTCAAGTCTCTGGACAACTGAATACAACAATGATTTGTTGGAATTTTTTGATTTTTCAAAATTTGAATTTGGTTCAGTTTTTGGCCAAAGCTTTTGTATAGGATTGTGTCTGACCCTAAAAATAATGCATTTGGTGCATCCCTTCTTTCCATAGTGTTTGTTTCCCCATAACACTGTACTAGAAGAACTGATTTCTTGGCTTTACCATCAGTGAGAATTCTCGTCCCGCATAGAAATGATTTGAAAAGACTTTTTGAAGAGGTCTTTCAGGTTTCAGCCCTAATTACCTTCCATTTATTAGTTAATATTTCCTTTTAACTGAGATGACAAATTGGGCTAATTAGTGCTTTTCTTCCATTCTTTAGGGACTGGGGAGGGGGTGGAAATATTATTGGTTCTCTTTGAGTAGTTGAAATATTCCGGTAATTACTGAAAACAAAAACCTGTTTATGTATAATATATGGACATATCTGATATATAAAAAAAGTAAATCCTTTTTTAATGTGTTGTTTACATATCCTTAAATTTGTTAAATAGAATTTAACAACTGAGAAAAATGCCATCCCAATTGTCAGTGTTAACAAGATGATTCTTTAAAGATTATTACGGGGACCACACGTCTTCAATTCTCCTTGAGGGAGACGGAAAGCACTCGAGCAAAAAATTGGTACCTCTTCACGAGCCTCGCTGCCTTACTTTCATTTCTTCTTTCTCAAGCCCTTTTTCTTTATTCACTTATTGGCTCAAAGGCAGCCTTTTCCACATATGTCCCAGAATCTGTGTTTTTTAAAAAAAAAAAATGTAATTTTTTGGATGGAAATTCTATGGGCTGATTTATGGCGCCCGATATCTATGCAAGGCAATTATTTTTCTAAGAACTTAAGCCACATAAAGGTATTTATAACATGGAGGTCTAATTGTATATCAGACATTGTGGTCATTGGGAGGGATGCAGAAGTAAAGACGTTGAATTATGAATACCCGCATACTTGACAGGCTGTGTCTCGGTCTGTAACACAAAGACTGGCTCCATTATTTGGCTTCCATTAACCTTTTCAATATGTCTTAGGTTTTGTCATCTATTTGCTTTTCTTTAAAGAGTTGAGTATGAGGGCATGGTTTATTGCTCACAGGGTTCTTTGTAATTTCTGCCTTGGCAGAGGAAATCTCTATGGACATTAGAGTAGTCTTCGAGCCACTAGTTGAGTTCCAGTAGGACTATGCAGAAAGGAATGCAGTCGCCACTCTATTCATGGTTATAAAAACAAATATGCATTGGGTGGGGGAGCATTTTGTGAGGTTTGCTGTTAGGACATTCTCCACTTGGCCTAATGTACCTTTCCACATATGGTGCTGTGTTTCTTTTAGGGGCTCATGAGCTTATATCAAGAGTGCAGATTTAAATTAGATTGTCACAATGTACATCAAGCCAAGATCTCAAGTACCCACTAAGCATTTGTTCTGACATTTGCCATAATACAAAAATGACTATTTATTTATGAATGAGTGAAATGAAGAAGAACAAGTACCAGGAAATATAGTAACCCAATAAGCCAATGAGAATAATAAAGTGCACAATTATATTGCATTTGAGATTCTACTCACTTCAGGGCTCTAAAACCAGAAGCCAAGCTTTGCACGCCATTATTTTTTTGAAGGCCTTATTGACTTTGCATGATGTTCAAATATCACCCTGTTTGTGCAATTGTTCTACTAGATAATCCGCCTTCTACATGGAAAAGTTTAGCCAGAGTTGAATCCATCACAGCAGTACTTCCCGTTCCTTGCCTCTATTATTATTATTTTATTATTAACATGTATTTATATAGCGCCAACATATTGCGTAGCACTGTAAAGTAAATGTGATTATACAACTACATCACACGATTTACATATATAGAATATATGGAGTAACAAACCTCACAATCAATACAGGTACAAAAAGGTGAGGAAGGCCCTATGCATAGGCATACAGTCTAAAGGGAAGGGAGTAATACACAAGGTGTGGGAGTGGGCAAGATCGAAGTAAGTGGGTGAGAAATGTGGTACTGTATGTGGTGTTGCGTTTGGTAGTTAAGCAGAGTGATGAGGGTAGGCTTCTCGAAAGAAGTGCGTTTTCAGAGATTTTTTGAAAGCAGAAAGGTTGGGAGAAAGTCGGACAGATCGTGGGAGAGCGTTCCAGAGGAGGGGTGCAGCCCTTGCAAAGTCTAAGTCTACCCAAGCCTTCTATTAAATACTGGTGTTGGTCTGTATAAATCATCCTCACCTAACTGCTGGATTGAGGATTCAGGGCCCTGGGTGTGGTACAAAATTGCCTTTGTGGTCAAGCTTTCTGTTTGCATTTTTTCCAAGCTTTTCTCAGAGCTGCGGCCGAGTAATAAGAGCCAATATCAGACTGGGCCTTCTAGGATCCACCAGAGAACTTGACATCCATGGCCCACAACAATAATATAAATATAGTGGTAAATATTAAATAGGTTTTATATAGTCCCATTCTAAAGATGAGGGCTTAAAAGAATTGTCTTGGGCTGGTCGTCCACCAGAAGATCTTTTGTTACATTGACAACCCAGTCTAAGCTTGAGAAGAACTGATTGAGTCTAGCACAAATTTGGAACTGATGGCTGAAAGGGATTAGAAAGCTGTGTGTGTGCAAATGTGATTGTAACGTGATATATTAAAGGAGAAGGAACTTCATCTTGCACTTGGGGGTGCCAAATGTTAGGCACGCCCAAGTGAATTTAGTTACTTACCTGAAACCCCGGGCCGGTGCTCCTATCAGCAGGAAACTGCAGTGTCCCGGGATTATACCAGTGAGCACCACATAGTGATCCTCTTCTGGCTTCTTCTAGCTTCAAATTTCCCGAGGCGGGCGAATGCGCATTAGAACGAAATAGGCAACTTTTTAGTTAAAGTTCGCCTTTCCATTCTACTTTGCATGCACAGCTGCGCAAAGAAAGAGGAAGACGGAAAAGGATCGCTCAGTGGTGCTCGCTGGAAGAACCCCAGGTCAGTGCAGTTTTCTGCTGAAAGGAGCACCGGCCGGGGGTTTCAGGAGAGTCAATACAATCACATAACATTTGGCACCACCAAGTTCACGAAGACTTTCCTTCCCCCTTTAATGTATAGAACTGTTGCGCATACAATGTGTATGGCAGCTTTCAAGTATGGAGAACCCTCACGATCCATTTAGGTTTCCGTAGGTTTCTTCCTCCTCCCATTAATACAAGTAAATACAATAGTGCAGACTTCATCCTGCATGTTGGTACTCGAGGTTCTGAATGAAAGTACCACTTTGAACTGACGTCAGTATACCTGTTGTCCTTGTTTCCTTCCAGCAGCCACTTGAAAGGAAAGACAGCCAAAATAGCTCGCAGCACAGTGTTTCCAGCCAGCACAGTGGGCACACAGCTTCACCCCTCCACGTCGTGCCTGTGCTCCCCGATTATCCTACTGGCGAGGTGCCTGCTGTAGACCAAGCTGATAACTCTGGGCAGAAAAAGCCGGATCCTTTTAAAATCTGGGCCCAATCCAGGAGCATGTATGAGAACAGACGTAAGTATTCTGCCTAGTCTGCTTCCGTGGGGCTTTTTGTTCCATTCCCCCACCTCCCTGCTGTAATTTGTTCTCGTTCTCCCATTATTTATTTATTTCCCCCCTCTGTGCGGATTCCTAGTACATCCGACTGATGGATGTAAATTTCTTTCTGAGAAATGGCTGCAAAGATCAGCACGTATGTAACCTTGATGTAGCCGTAGCTCCGGATATATTTTATTTCCAGATAGAACGCAGAGAGGAACCACTGCACTATATTATCCTCTTTACGTGGCATAAATATCGATGGTCAGTTTCTGGGCTCCGGTGCCAACTGTTCCTTGTGTATTATCGAGCCTGCTCCTGACTCCCACCTGTGTGTTTGCTGTAGGCTCCTACAATATTCCCTTTGAAAACACAAGCTGGTGTGAACGGGTTTCTGTAGAGGGATCAAAAACGAGCTGGCGATGGAATATTTTCCTAGTGACTTGTGTGAATCAATAGCAGAATAAAGAGCTTTGGATTGGTATTGATGTCTTGTCTGGCCTAACGGGGTGTTAATTTAACATAATCAAGGATACCCATGGAGCCAAAGGTAGTAGAAAATGTAGCGTCTCTTAAATAAAGACCCAAAACATCAGGTTTGTTTCCTTGGCAGGAGACGCTTGAGCTGTGAGCGTGTGCAGTAAAGGTTCATGTAATGAAGGTTTTCCTCTGTTGGCTTCCCATTGAGAATAATACATAAACACATTGTATGTAGAGATGATTCCTTTCCTCAGTGTTTGTGTTTATACACGGGAGCTGCTGTGTTGTTTCTCTTGTACCGTGTTGCAAGATGCTCTCACTTAGTGTGTGCACAGAAATTCTTTGTCTGTATATTTGTATTTATACACTAATTTCCAGTAGGGGGTACATTATCCCTTATAATACATGAGTGATACTCAGAATTCCCTGTATAACTCAGCCTGCAGCCTTGTGCCTTTATATGGTCACAGAACAACCCCTCAGTGACTTCTAATATCCTTATCATTTACAGTAGGGGGTACATTATCCCTTATAATAAAAGAGTGACACTCAGAGTTCCCTGTATAACTCAGCTTGCAGCCTTGTGTCTTTATATGGTCACAGAACAACCCCTCAGTGACTTCTAATATCCTTATCATTTACAGTAGGGGGTACATTATCCCTTATAATACATGAGTGATACTCAGAGTTCCCTGTATAACTCAGCTTGCAGCCTTGTGCCTTTATATGGTCACAGAACAACCCCTCAGTGACTTCTAATATCCTTATCATTTACAGTAGGGGGTACATTATCCCTTATAATAAAAGAGTGACACTCAGAGTTCCCTGTATAACTCAGCTTGCAGCCTTGTGTCTTTATATGGTCACAGAACAACCCCTCAGTGACTTCTAATATCCTTATCATTTACAGTAGGGGGTACATTATCCCTTATAATACATGAGTGATACTCGGAGTTCCCTGTATAACTCAGCCTGCAGCCTTGTGCCTTTATATGGTCACAGAACAACCCCTCAGTGACTTCACATAAATATTCACATAATGAAGAGTCCCAATGCCAAAATGTGGCACTAGTTCTAATCTAATCCTACTGTCCCAGAGTATCAGGAAGATTATAACCACACTCTATTGCTTTTCTCTCTCTCTCTCTCTCTCTCTCTCTCTCTCTCTCTCTCTCGTATTGATTTTTGTTGCTGTTGTAAGAAGGCAGCTGATATATCAGCATTTTTACTTTACTCGCTTAATGATAATGACTTTTGGAGGCCACCAGTAAGATCGATATGTCTTCAGTTCTTCTAAATGTCCACACTCTATTCTAGCCGTATTCTCCTGGATAGAGATGTGGCCGAACTATTACTGATATGACTTAATTTACAAGGGAATACATGTTTTTTAAGAATTGTACTTTGTTTAAATTGTAGCGTGCTATGCATGTTGGAAAACAAGTGGTAGCAACCCTTAAGGTTAGCATGGTAGCCCATGACAGAGAAGGTAAAGCTTAAGTATCATCAAGGGGACAGTTGTGGTCCCATTAAGATGGTTAATGCTGTATGGTAAGGCCCATCGTGAGGGATAATATGGGTGGGAGTTGGGGATTTGGAAAGTATAGGACTACCAATGGGGCAGCAGATTAATCATGCATTGTAGTTATGGACATGAGACAAGCAGGACAAGAGACATCTCTAGAAAGTCTCTAAAATGTTTTTGGAACATTGAATAGACCATGGGAGGAAATTTGTGAGACATATTTGAGGACATGCAGAAAGTGCATGAGGAAGTGCTGCAGCAATGAAAGCACAAAAACACTATGAAGGGGGGGGGCAGTTTGTTAGTTACTAACCAGTGGCCAAAGTCACTACCTTTTTTCTCCGGATGATAATTCCGAACCATGAGCACCAGGCGGTCTCCTTTTTACTTTGTTCCTAGGAACCTCTTGGGCTCATTCAAGCTTTGGAGATGTGTACCTGGGAGTGGAGAGAAGTCCCCCAGGCCACACCAATTTTTAAAGATAAGGTGCAATCAGTGTCAGACTGGGATGCCAGGGGCCCACCAGAAAACCTTAGGCTGAGGGCCCACTTTCCAAACTATTATTCCTCCTCTCCTCAAGGAGAGAGTCCTCCATTATCAATATATTAAGGACATTGAGACATTTTGTGCATACTGCTACTGAAAAATGCCTTCCCCTTTAAACAACACAGGGATTGTTTGTCCATATATTGCAATATATTTAAGCTGAACAACTACGTCAAAGTCATCCGATATCTGGCCAGTCCTACACTCAATTTTCATCTGATTCATCGAATTCTATTGCTTCATTATACATTTTACTTAGGGACTAAGTTTTACCTGCAACTTACTTGCTGCTTTCAAAGTTAAACTCCCAAACTTGGCTGTCCTCCTCTCCTCACTCAACCTCTTTATTCTCCTAGTTTTTATCTCAACATACTATACTCTATTCTTCCATTATTATGCCTTTTTTTCCCCATAAAGAAATAGGTAATGACCATGAAATAGGCCAAATGGTTAGAAGCAAGAGGCCCACTGACACCTGGGCCCACCAGGAGTTTTCCTGGTATCCCGGTGGGCCAGTCCAAATGGGTGCAGTGGCCCATTTTGAGGGTTATTCCCAGTATCTGACAGGGGTAACTGAGCCCAACTGGAAAGCATTCCATCACCGTATTGGCCACTGTCCTCCACTAACCAAACCCCCGGCTGCTCCAAACCCCTGGTAAACGGCTTCTGCAAAAACTGGGTTGGCAACAGTAGTCCCTCTGGTTGATACAGTCATGCCTGACACTTAGAGACTAGGTCCTGTGGCTGTCAATAAACTGTCAGCTTTAACCAGTTGATGCCAGTGATAATAATGAAAGCAAATATCTACCGGCTACTCTAGCAAGCAGTACAGTGTTACCCCAGCACCCATGCATTTATGTATATGAACATTTCCATTACCCAATCAAGCAAGATAATCCCAGTTACTTGTTGCACTTGCCGTGAGTGCGACATTCCCAAAGTGATTTTTCATGAAAGGAGTAAAAAAAAAAAAAAAAAACTCACACTTTTCAGTACAAATTTCAAATCCGAGGTGAGAATATTGCATCACGTTATTAGAGAAACTGTGACAAGTTCTAACTCGGCGCAGTAATTGCACGGCTGTGAATGTGCCGTTCCCACAGGATTCGCTCCCCAAAGCCTTCACGGAGACAGATCCCGAAACAGACGCAACGCCCTGAAAATCAGAGACACACAAGCGGCAGAATAACAGCTTTGCAGCAGAGTCATTAATTTCAGATTTAACACCAGGGCTCATTCTAGAAGCTGAGGCTGAAAAAGAACCAATACATCAATTCCCACCTTTGAAGCATCTATTTCATATTATTCCAAGGAGGGGAGAGAACCCGTCTCTCCATCTGAGGCAATAAGCTGCAAGGGGAGCAAATTTTATATTTCTTTCCTTGAGAAGGAAAGGGTTAAGCCTCTGGATATTTCATCATATTCAATCAGTCTGCATTTTGCCTGTAATATCTCTTTAAAGGGAAACAGACTTTCATTTACTCCCAGCACGTATCCCACGAGACCAATACACTGCACATGCTACAGAGAGGCAGCTATAGCTCGTTAGGAGCGTTGCATTTTAATTGAGACGTTTCCCCCTTTCCCAGGTTGTGGCTGGTGGCATTGGAGCCACGTAATGAGGATTTATGGGTTTGAAAAGGTATTTTGGAAATATAGCAGCTGCTGCATCTTGTAATAGGTTTTGTGCAATGCCCCCGAATTACATTAATACTGAGTATCACTGCAGCGTTCCCTTATATGTGCCATGGTAAAATCAGGGCTGTTTGTGGTGGTGGGGACTCAAAAATACTTTTCAGGGCCACAATATTTAAATAAAGCAGTTCAGTAGCAAAATATGACCCATTATCTGTTGGCTCTTGCAGCACCCGCCAACAGTGAGAAAAGATGCAGTTCATTCAACATCCAAAAGATAACAGGTTACACTGATGCAATTTACTAACAGAGCCATTCTACCCTACTATTCCTGCTTTCTCATAACTCCAGGGCCTTCCCAAAGACTATTATCCCACTGTTACTATAGGCACCATCTCTCCCTACTATACCTGCTATCCCACAGTCACACTCCCTTCCCAGAGACTATTATCCCACTGTTACTATAGACACCATCTCTCCCTACTATACCTGCTATCCCACAGTCACACTCCCTTCCCAGAGACTATTATCCACTGTTACTATAGGCACCATCTCTCCCTACTATACCTGCTATCCCACAGTCACACTCCCTTCCCAGAGACTATTATCCCACTGTTACTATAGGCACCATCTCTCCCTACTATACCTGCTATCCCACAGTCACCCTCCCTTCCCAGAGACTATTATCCCACTGTTACTATAGGCACCATCTCTCCCTACTATACCTGCTATCCCACAGTCACACTCCCTTCCCAGAGACTATTATCCCACTGTTACTATAGGCACCATCTCTCCCTACTATACCTGCTATCCCACAGTCACACTCCCTTCCCAGAGACTATTATCCACTGTTACTATAGGCACCATCTCTCCCTACTATACCTGCTATCCCACAGTCACACTCCCTTCCCAGAGTCTATTATCCACTGTTACTATAGACACCATCTCTCCCTACTATACCTGGTATCCCACAGTTACACTCCCTTCCCAGAGACTATTATCCCACTGTTACTATAGACACCATCTCTCCCTACTATACCTGCTATCCCAAAGCCCCACTCCCTTCCCAGAGACTATTATCCACTGTTACTATAGGCACCATCTCTCCCTACTATACCTGCTATCCCACAGTCACACTCCCTTCCCAGAGACTATTATCCACTGTTACTATAGGCACCATCTCTCCCTACTATACCTGCTATCCCACAGTCACACTCCCTTCCCAGAGACTATTATCCCACTGTTACTATAGGCACCATCTCGCCCTACTATACCTGCTATCCCACAGTCACACTCCCTTCCCAGAGACTATTATCCCACTGTTACTATAGACACCATCTCTCCCTACTATACCTGCTATCCCACAGTCACACTCCCTTCCCAGAGACTATTATCCACTGTTACTATAGACACCATCTCTCCCTACTATACCTGCTATCGCACAGTCACACTCCCTTCCCAGAGACTATTATCCACTGTTACTATAGGCACCATCTCTCCCTACTATACCTGCTATCCCACAGTCACACTCCCTTCCCAGAGACTACTATCCACTGTTACTATAGGCACCATCTCTCCCTACTATACCTGCTATCCCACAGTCACACTCCCTTCCCAGAGACTATTATCCACTGTTACTATAGGCACCATCTCTCCCTACTATACCTGCTATCCCACAGTCACACTCCCTTCCCAGAGACTATTATCCACTGTTACTATAGACACCATCTCTCCCTACTATACCTGCTATCCCACAGTCACACTCCCTTCCCAGAGACTATTATCCACTGTTACTATAGGCACCATCTCTCCCTACTATACCTGCTATCCCACAGTCACACTCCCTTCCCAGAGACTATTATCCCACTGTTACTATAGGCACCATCTCTCCCTACTATACCTGCTATCCCACAGTCACAGTCACTTCCCAGAGACTATTATCCCACTGTTACTATAGGCACCATCTCTCCCTACTATACCTGCTATCCCACAGTCACACTCCCTTCCCAGAGACTATTATCCACTGTTACTATAGGCACCATCTCTCCCTACTATACCTGCTATCCCACAGTCACACTCCCTTCCCAGAGACTATTATCCCACTGTTACTATAGGCACCATCTCTCCCTACTATACCTGCTATCCCACAGTCACACTCCCTCCCAGATGCTGTTATCCCACCGCTACAGCAACTATTGACGTTTTTTACTTTTTTCCCAGTTCCAGACTTTCAAGAGCATGATATATTTTTGTGGCGAAAGGAAACTGGATTTGGGTTTCGAATTCTTGGTGGAAATGAGCCTGGAGAACCAGTAAGTAATTTTACTCAGCTGAAGATATTATTAATCATCAACTACAAAAGCAAACAGGAATTTAATATTTTACGAATACTGCTGTATTTCTGCAACATATGTAGATCTTCTTTTACATCTCTGTTAAAAAGACATCACCATTACCCTTACCAGAGGCTGGTCTTAGATAATCTAATGTGAAGGCTCAAACTTTATCGATTAAATCTGTTTCTCACCCCCTAATAACTATGTATAAAACAGTAAATGGAATAAATGCTGTTGAAATTGGAGATTAAAGGCTTCTGCCTAATTTCTCAAATAAAATGAGTGTTTATAGCAAGTCATTATTTTGCATACTAAATAAAAGAATATTCTAGCACATTGGTTTTCATGGCAACAGGAATATTATGAAAGTATTTGGAGACATAAAAATGGCTTATTTAGAAAAATCTTCCCCAAAGAACCACTGGCTGCAGCATTTTAATTGTGAGAATAATTGACAAAACTACCCCTGACATTCATCAGTATAGGGAGGCTTGATTTGGTTTAGCCAAATCCTAAGCATTTAACCAAATCACAAACATGCAAAAATGCTGGGAAGGGATTGTGACTGTATAACAGGTATAGTAGGGAGAGATGGTGCCTATAGTAACAGTGGGATAATAGTCTCTGGGAAGGGAGTGTGACTGTGGGATAGCAGGTATAGTAGGGAGAGATGGTGTCTATAGTAACAGTGGGATAATAGTCTCTGGGAAGGGAGTGTGACTGTGGGATAGCAGGTATAGTAGGGAGAGATGGTGCCAATAGTAACAGTGGATAATAGTCTCTGGGAAGGGAGTGTGACTGTGGGATAGCAGGTATAGTAGGGAGAGATGGTGCCTATAGTAACAGTGGGATAATAGTCTCTGGGAAGGGAGTGTGACTGTGGGATAGCAGGTATAGTAGGGAGAGATGGTGCCTATAGTAACAGTGGATAATAGTCTCTGGGAAGGGAGTGTGACTGTGGGATAGCAGATATAGTAGGGAGAGATGGTGCCTATAGTAACAGTGGATAATAGTCTCTGGGAAGGGAGTGTGACTGTATAACAGGTATAGTAGGGAGAGATGGTGCCTATAGTAACAGTGGGATAATAGTCTCTGGGAAGGGAGTGTGACTGTGGGATAGCAGGTATAGTAGGGAGAGATGGTACCTATAGTAACAGTGGATAATAGTCTCTGGGAAGGGAGTGTGACTGTGGGATAGCAGGTATAGTAGGGAGAGATGGTGCCTATAGTAACAGTGGGATAATAGTCTCTGGGAAAGGAGTGTGACTGTGGGATAGCAGGTATAGTAGGGAGAGATGGTGCCTATAGTAACAGTGGATAATAGTCTCTGGGAAGGGAGTGTGACTGTGGGATAGCAGATATAGTAGGGAGAGATGGTACCTATAGTAACAGTGGATAATAGTCTCTGGGAAGGGAGTGTGACTGTGGGATAGCAGGTATAGTAGGGAGAGATGGTGTCTATAGTAACAGTCGGATAATAGTCTCTGGGAAGGGAGTGTGAGTGTGGGATAGCAGGTATAGTAGGGAGAGATGGTGCCTATAGTAACAGTGGATAATAGTCTCTGGGAAGGGAGTGTGAGTGTGGGATAGCAGGTATAGTAGGGAGAGATGGTGCCTATAGTAACAGTGGATAATAGTCTCTGGGAAGGGAGTGTGAGTGTGGGATAGCAGGTATAGTAGGGAGAGATGGTGCCTATAGTAACAGTGGATAATAGTCTCTGGGAAGGGAGTGTGACTGTGGGATAGCAGGCATAGTAGGGAGAGATGGTGCCTATAGTAACAGTGGATAATAGTCTCTGGGAAGGGAGTGTGACTGTGGGATAGCAGGTATAGTAGGGAGAGATGGAGTCTATAGTAACAGTGGGATAATAGTCTCTGGGAAGGGAGTGTGACTGTGGGATAGCAGGTATAGTAGGGAGAGATGGTGCCTATAGTAGTGGAAATTTCCAAGCAATTTTGCAGTTTACAATAATTATGAATTTTTTTTTGTAGTCTTTGGCAATTTTTACACTTTACAACAATAGTGCCACCTGCTGTTCATTTTGGACACCCTCCCATGATTCCATTGCACCTACTCATGTACATTGGGGTTGCCTAGGGCACCTGGCCAGCTTGGCCCAGCCCTGGTTCTGATTATTTTACTTGATGAATGAAATTTACTAACAACTGTTCATTCCCCTTTGAACAGATCTACATAGGTCACATTGTGCCAGTGGGTTCAGCAGATGCCGACGGGAGGTTGCGTTCTGGCGATGAGCTTATCTGCGTAGATGGAACAGCGGTTGTTGGAAAATCTCACCAACTTGTTGTGCAGCTTATGCAACAGGCAGCAAAGCAAGGCCACGTCAATTTAACTATCAGACGCAAAACCATCTATCCAGGTGTGTACAGTACAGATATCCATCCTTATACTGAATTGTGCTTAGTACAGGGAATACATATGCTGCCATAGTTTTATGGGATCTCTCTGTACAGACTATGAGCAAACTTAGGGACTGTTCCTGCTGAATTGTGCTTAGTACAGGGAATACCTATACTGCCATAGTTTTATGGGATCTCTCTGTACAGACTTTGAACAAACTTAGGGAATGTTCCTGCTGAATTGTGCTTAGTACAGGGAATACCTATGCTGCCATAGTTTTATGGGATCTCTCTGTACAGACTATGAGCAAACTTAGGGACTGTTCCTGCTGAATTGTGCTTAGTACAGGGAATACCTATACTGTCATAGTTTTATGGGATCTCTCTGTACAGACTATGAGCAAATTTAGGGGCTGTTCCTGCTGAATTGTGCTTAGTACAAGAGAAATCTCTATTGTAATGCAATTTTATGGAATCTTATTTCTTTTCTCTTTTAGTTCCAAAGGCAGAGAATGAAACTCCTGCTTCACCAGCATCATCGCACCATAGCAGTACCCAGCCAGCCTCTCTAACGGAGGAGAAACGGACACCACAAGGCAGCCAAAACTCCTTAAACACGGTTAGTTCAGGCAGCGGCAGCACCAGCGGGATTGGCAGCGGCGGTGGCGGTGGGAGTGGAAATGTCAGCACTGTGGTTCAGCCTTACGACGTTGAGATCCGGCGCGGTGAAAATGAAGGATTTGGATTTGTTATTGTGTCTTCGGTCAGCCGGCCAGAAGCAGGGACAAATTTCGGTAAGTGGAGCGATATCACTATCACCCTTTTGCATGTGGACTAGTGATGGGTGAATTTGTCCCGTTTCGATTTGCCCAAAAATTCACGAATTTCCCTCGAAACGTAGAAAAATTTGCGAAACGCATCAAGGTCAATGGGTGTCAAAATTATTTTGACGCTTGTCAATTTTGATGGCAGCAACAATTGTTATACGCGCGCCTATTTTGTCCAAATACATTAAAGTCAATGGGCGTCCGAATAATTTTGACACGCGACAATGTTTATGCGCGACTATTCTGACGCGCTCCAAAATGTTTTTCGACGCAGCAGATTTTCCACTGGCAAATTTTCACGGCTGCCTCGTGAATTTATTCCCCGGTGGCGAAATTCGGAAATTCACTGCCTGCCAAATTTATTCACCCATCACTAATGTGGACATGTGTTGAAAGTAAAGGATCCATTATCCAGAAAACCTGTTAAACAGTAATTAAAAGTAAAAATTATTTCCTTTTTCTCAGTAATAATAAAACAGTCGCTTGTACTTGATGCCAACTAAGATATAATTAATCCTTATTGGAAGCAAAACCAGCCTATTGGGTTTATTTAATGTTCAAATGATTTTCTAGAAGACTTAAGGTTTGAAGATCCAAATTATGGAAAGATTTGTTATTTGGAAAGCCACAGGTCTGAGCATTCTGCATAACAGGTCCCATACCTGTACTTGAAATCTAAACTGAAGGATATACTGTATATATAGGTATGGGACCTGTTTTTCCAGAATTCTCAGGACCTGGGGCTAGTCTACTAGAAAATCATTTAAACATTTGATTTCGCTTCCAATAAGGATTAATTATATCTTAGTTGGGATCAAGTACAGGCGACTGTTTTATTATTACAGAGAAAAAGGAAATCATTTTAAAATATTTGGATTATTTGGAAAAAATGAAGTCTATGGGACACAGCCTTTCCGTAATTTGGAGCTTTCTTGATCACGGGTTTCCAGATAACGGATCCAATACCTGTGCGTATATGTGTATACATATATACATATATATATATATATATATATATATATATATAAATATATATATATATATATATATATATATATATATATATATATATATATATATATATATATATATATAAATATAAATAAAATGCTTACAAAGTATTTTGCCTGTGGATTTATTCCTTTCAGGAGCCAACAATACATTTTAAGCCCCAGACAACAGTAATGTGCAATTATTGGGTCCTCTTCTGCGCACAACTGCAGGTTTATGGCCTCAGTGTGTGTGTGTGTATATATATATATATATATATATATATATATATATATATATATATATATATATATATATATATATATATATATATATATATATATATATAGAGCAATAAAAACTCACTTAAATTCTATATGAAAAACTAAGTAGCAGATGCAATTTCCTTATTAACTTCTGTTTTGAATAAAATATACTACCGGCTGCGCAACAATTTGTGGGCTTTAATCTGAACATTCAAGGCTGAAATTATTTTTTAATAAAGCACTTTAGAAACCAGGGTTGCTTTATTAATTTTCAACCTTTTAATGGCAGCAAACCACTCACCAGCCTGTATGTACTGGAACTTGCTGCAACAAACAAACCCGAATGAGAGAGTCTAGTCCTGACAATGTGACTGGGATGTCACACTAGGCATTTACTCCACCATTATTATCCACAGTTGGACTGGGTCTGTGGGATCCCGGGAAAAACCTTGTAGGTTCTGCCAACCCAGACCCACTACTGGCCAGAAACTCCCCCGATCTCTGACTCCAAGGAAAGATGTTAAATATATGCACAACAGGGGGGAGAGTTGTGGTGATCGGGGCCCTAGAGGGTGAGGGACCCCTGAGGTGATAGCCCTGGTGTTCCCTGACACACCAGTCTGATCTTGGTGTCATTCTTAATGGTGCCAAAGGGGGGTCTTTGTGGCTGTGGCAGGGACCTTTTTGGCCAACACTGGGTTGGTTTGAAGGTATAAGAAGGTTTTTCTGTAGTGGGGTTTTGGCCTACAAATATGGCACTATTTTGATGCATCCCTTCCAGGCAGAGAAGATGTTCCAATGATGGTAGTGGGGAAAAAGGTTTCCATGTTGATTCTCACATACAAATGTTAACAATTCTTCGTAACTTGAGCACCATAAACATGAAGTGGTTTATTGATACTACTGAGAATAGTAGATACAAACGGCAATAGACACTTGATGGTTCTCCCACCTGTTGTCCATGCCCAGACCCTTGGAGCTACCTAAAATGTATTCTCCTTTACACAGTGTAGTCATTGGGTTCCTTCCTCTAAGGAGCTTACCCCACACTATTTCTTTTCAGTAGATTAGAGGACTTCTATCCTACATATATCTCACAATCCTAGAGCATGAAGGACCAATCATCATTCCAGCTAGACCTCATTTGCCTTGACTTCTATTGAGGGTTTTTCCAAATGGAAGGCTCTTCAACCTTAGTAAGATCTCTCCAGGCTGATTCTCCCCAGCACTATCCACCCTCTGCTACAAAGTGGAGGCCAAATAATCCTAAACTTTATATTCCATCCTTTCTAATAAGGATTTCCCACCAAGAACAGGGCATGTCACCTGAATGGGGATTTGTCACAGTACTGGCTACTCTAAATTGCTGATTCATGGCAATTGGCCTGTTCTTTGGAGCAGGAAAAATAGCCCAGTTCCAGGAAGAATATATTAATAGGATAATAATCTCAATTTGTTACTTGTTTAATAACCCATAGCAACCAATCAGTAGGTAGCATTTACTGATCAGCCGTTAGAATATAAACATCTGATTTGTTACTAGATGTAATCAAACTTTTAAGGCTTTTTATTACATTATCGGGTTTAGTAAACAGGACCCTTGATTTCTGTATATTATGTAGGCTTTCTATGTAACGCCAAGTGTCCCTTTTATGTGCTAAGAGTTTTTGTATGGATCTAATGAGGGCAATAAATAGAAACTGCAGTTTAGCTCTTAGACCAATGTTTGTAAACCATTTTGGTGTTGGAAATATGTTTTGGGAGCCAGGGCTTCACCAATATAAAGGAAATATGTCCCCCTCCCCCATACATGTCCCTGTACACCCCCACCCTTTTCTAAGCTGCACCAAAATCACTCAACCTCCCTTGTCCCCCATATAAGACCAAGCTGAGGGGTGCAGTCACCATCAGCTCTAAAAGCAGTAAGGAACTGGGATGTTTGGTGTGCACTGGGGATGGTCACCCTTGGGCCCCATCACCCCATCCCTGTTATGAACCCTCTCACCACATAGCTCTTCTTGTGGCCACCTCAAACCAATCCCCTCCCCATTCAGATCCTGGCCAGGCAATTGGGTCAATGAGGGCTTGGACCCACCAGGATTTCTCCCTGTGTCCCACCAGCCCAGTCTGAACCTGGTAAGGGAAGTGGCCAGACATGGCAACTGACTAGGGAGAGGATGGTATGTTGAAATATGTGGAATATAAATAAGTTCATTGCCATAACAGCTTAAAGGGATCAATTCATCTGCAACAGTTCAGGAGTGTAAAGTTCAGGTGCGTAACAGGTTGCTTTCCAGAACCACTTGCTATGGCATATAATGTCCTGAAACCCATTAGCTAGAAAAATATGAAAATTGTTTGAAAGAATAATTGGTTTATCCTAGGGTCATAGGGAACCTTCTATTTATTGTGGAAAGCCCAAGTCTCTTGAAGGCAATGGTGCTTGCCCAAAGTTCTGCCTGCTCAATTAATATGCCAATTAGTGACTGTTCAGGAGCTGCTGTTGTGTAAAAGTTGCATTATATCGTGCTTTAATGTTAGTAGATTATAGCAGCTCTGCTTCAGTGAATATTTTCAATCTATAACTGTGTAAATGGCAAATGTAATGATAAACCTGCAATGTGCATGACGTCACAATGGTGCCTACTCCTTGTACCTGCACTTTGTACCCTTCTCATGGGAGTCCTTTGTTGGCTTGCTTTAACGTTCCTTTGGTGGTAACAAAAGAAGCCGTTTTCCATTTGCTTTTCCCACGCAGCACTAAGCACCTGAGGTGGATGGGGGTAGCCGGTATTTTGGGGATGGGGGTTCTTTCATGCTCGAGTAAGGCATAAACATTGGCAAGTCTATGTGGGCTGTTTGTAAAAAAGGCAATTGAAAGCCACTCAGGACTAAAGAGAAATAGAGGAGTTAAGCAGAGATAACAAAACGCATTCTGTAATTCATTGGCAATAAGGAGTTGGCTGTTACTAGTCTAGTGGAGTTAGAGCAATGAAAGCAAGCCTCTGATTGGCTGTTCAGGGTTAATAGACTATACTAGTGTAATACCTAAATTCAATTCTTAAAACCCAATTTTTTCCTGGTATCGTTTTATCAGCCCCTCTTGACTTGCCAATGTTTTTCTGCCGAGCACAACTCTCCTAATACCCTGTTTTTTGGCTTCAGGCGTTATTAACCCTTAACCTTCTTTTCCCTTTTCAATCCTTCTCTCCTTCCAATATCTTGCACCACTTTTAACAAACAAAAATAAAACACAACAAATACCTAAAGCCGGCAATGCATGTGTGGCCATGCCTCACAAAATAGGTCGGATAATAGAGGGGAGCCCCGCAGATCGTTGTGGCAAGCTAAAGGTGGGGGACCGGATCCTGGCGGTTAATGGATGCTCGATCACCAACAAGTCGCACTCGGACATCGTCAATTTAATAAAGGAAGCGGGAAATACCGTGACTCTGCGCATCATTCCTGGCGATGGTAATGTACTACTTGGTTTTTTTTCCTCTGTTGAATATTTTATTGAATATTTTATTCCACTTCACGAGGAAATAAATGATAGCCTTGAAATGCAGGAAATGTTCTTTATTAGACTGGAGACTGACAGCTGCTTATCTGCTACTCATTGTATCCTGAGGTGTTTCTATGGGGGCCGAGACACTTGTTAGGGAACGCTTTGGGCAACCTTTTCTAAGTGACACCGGTAGCTCAGGGAGTTCGGATTTCAAACACCGTCTGGACATCAAACACACAAGTGTTGACTGCAACACAATATTGAGACATCAGCAATAAGTTTTGCCTTTGCTTTCCTTGCCTGACCCCAGATTCTAAATGCTGTTCTACTGTATCTAGGTTCCACCACAAGAGCTTCACTTGAGACTTAGGAGCTTATTTACCAACCCCAGGGGCACAAGTGCTGAAGCACTCAGCAGATTTCTCCATATATGAATTTAAAATGATGATCTGTTAAGGAATAGATCAGGGCTGTCCAACATGTGGTTGAAAGAGAGCTTCAGCTCTTTTTCAACAATAGCTAAAGGCAGGAGATTTATTTTCAAACAATCTGAAAAGCAAGTACCCCACCTGGCATGGGTAACTTTGTCAAGGTATCCAAATGAGCAGATATTTGCTAAATTAGGCCAGCCCTGGACCAATGTTTGTATCACTTGGAGGCCCATTCAGATCCTTCATGTGAGGGCTGCATCCATGACTTGAAACTGTCCTCACCCAATAGGTTTTGTAGCTTTTCTTATCTGTACCTTAAGGAGTCCAGCCATGGGTAACTTTATCTTGTTTGTCCAGGTATCCAAATGAGCAGATACTTGCTAAATTGGGACATAGCTGGACCGATGCTTGTATCACTTGGAGGCCCATGCAGATCCTTCATGTGAGGACTGCATCCATGACTTGATACAGTCCTTACCCAATGGGGTTTTGTAGCTTTTCTTATCAGTATAATATGGAGTCCAGCCAGTCTTGAATGAAGAGGTCCTAATTTCCATCACATGCCCAGAGTGTCCAAGTTGACTGCCAGTATCGCCCATGCTTACCTTCAGCCATGCATGAGCCCCTAAGTTTCATAAGTTGTTGTAGGAACCTCAGAAGTTTCTACTTTGTGTCTGGTGGCAAATATGAACCAGAAATAGTGGACTCCTAACAGACAACGTAGAGAGGCATGGGGGATTAAATTGAATTGTCAACAGCTGTACATCAGATGTTCTCACCTGGGTCTGATGAGACACTCCCAGTTATATTTATGTTTCCAAGTCTGCTCAAGGGATCCATTGTCTTGTTTTTATTACATCGCACTTAATATAACCTGGACCTCTAACATAGGTTGAATTGTAACTGTCCCACCAAGTAAAATAAGAACATCACTCCTCTACAGAAAGGAGCATGATGACGCTAGGAGGACCTTTTTGTACCAGTTCTTGTACCTACATTGAATATAAAAAGCAGATGAAGCAAGACATGACCTATCCCCTAGAACTGGCCAACCCTTGTAGTCTGTTGAGTATACACATGGTGCATCACATAAATGAGCCTGTGCAGCGTGAAGCCGGTTCTTCAGCCCAGTTACCGATTAACAAAACCGCTGATGTGTGCACTTATTTTCCATAGATTTAATCTGCATAAACTATAATGAAAGGATTGCTTACAGCCCTCCATAAATAACACACCGTTCCAGGTATGGATTGTCTGTTTAGCTGTGAGCTATGCCGAATATCCGTGTGCAATGGGCTTATTTTTATAGCATAAACATACGCTTGGAAATCTCCGAGATGGATTATTGCTAAGGACCTGCTGATATTGCTGCACAATAATGAAATCTGTTGTTTGCCTTTCAGTAAAATGCTAAATGCTGTTAGGCTTTAAATGAATGGCTTTTATTGGTTCTGTGGAAATGCTGGAAATATTTTCCTTATTAAATAATTGATCCATTTTGAAAGCAAAAAGAAGTGGACTATGACAGTGCTGCCCACTTGAATGTCTTGCTCATGATCTCATTGACCTTATTACACTCTCTTCCGTTATTGGATTTAAGATTCATTTCATTGGACTGAGCTACAACCGAATCACAAGTTTTTGAAAGACTAGGTTAACCCATGTCTTAGTCAACTTAAACATTTACTAGATCCAGCTGTCATTTGGGACACTATGGGGCAAATTCACTAAGATGCGAAGTTGCGCCAGGCGCAGCTTCGCCGCACTTCGCCAGGCGTAGTTTCGTCAGCGCTCCGCAAATTCACTAAAATCCGAAGTTGCGCTCAGGGGTAGCGTAAGGTTGCGAAGTTGCGCTAGCGTTGATTCGCTATGTAAAGCGAAGTTACGCTAGCGAAGGCTAATTTGCATACGGCGCGAAATTCAAATTTCAATGGAGGAATACGTATCTGCACTACAAATGCCAAGAAAACCTTCAAATCTGCAAATAAAAATTTTATTTTGCCCTACACATGTGCCCACTGTCTAGGTAAGTTGCCATGAGTCAGGAAATGTAGGGGGGAAGGAAGGGAGCCCCAAAAAATTTTTCCATCTTTTTCAGCCTATCACCCATCATGTAGAAAACACGCCAGCGTTTTTTGGGACTTAGAAAATTTTTTGACTTTTTTGGAAAACAATCCCTATCTACTCTATTGCGCTTCACCAGGTCTGAGGTGGCGAAGGAAGTCTAGCGTAAAAGGTAGCGTTCAGTACACTGCGCAAGTTAGTGAATTTGCATAGTTTCGTCGCTAGCGAAAATTCACCTGGCGTAAGGGTCCGAAGTAACACTAGCGAAACTACGCCAGTGTTTGTTAGTGAATTTGCGCAGTAGCGAAAATGCCAAACGCTAGTGAATTAACGCTAGCGTTCGGCGCTTCGCAGCTTAGTGAATTTGTGCCTCTGTTCTAATGAAGATAAAAAAAAGTAACCTCAAGCCCAATTACTTTTTCTGAATCTGGAGTTGGGTCAAAACTTTCAGCCGTTTTGTGTCCATGGCTTTAAACAGCACCCAAGTTAAAAATTGATTTTTTCCTTTTAGAATCTTCCAACGCATCGTTATTAACCAATGCAGAGAAGATCGCCACAATTACGACCACACATACGCCACAAACGATACCCCAAGAAACAAAGTAAGATATTTAATATGCTTAATTATGTCTATTCTGCATGCTTGATATAACTTTTACGGTGACATCCAACTAGGTTTATATGGGCCCATATAAAGAGAGGATAGTACCAGCGTTGTCGATTCTAGGTTTCTGGCATGTGAATAGTGCAACATCCGGCATATCAGTAATAGTTCCTTTATCTTTTAGGGGACCCCATAAAACAGTTGCAAAATCCCCCCAGCAGTCCTAACATCTAGGCATAGGAACCCCCCAGCAGTCATCATGTCTAGGCCCAGGGACCCCCAACAGTCATTTTCTTTGTAGATGAAATATTCATTCTAGTTGCTCTAGGTTTCTTGAATTGGATTGTTGCACCTGTTGTTGTATTGCCCAATAGGATGTTATAGATTGGCTTGTTGTAAGCATTTTTTAAAGGGGAAGTAAAATCTAGACTAGAATAAGGCTAGAAATGCTTTATTTTGTATAGTAAACATAAACATGAATTTACTGCGCCACAAGCCTAATCAAACAAATGATTTATGCTTTCGAAGTTGGCCACGGGGGGTCACCATCTTGTAACTTTGTTAAACATCTTTACAGGACCAAGACACTGCACATGCTCAGTGTGGTCTGGGCTGCTTAGAGATCATCATAAATTATCAAAACCGTAGAAGTCAAATAATATCTGTCAGAAGCTGATACAGCAAGACTGATTAATAATCAGAATATACAGACTGCACTGGGTCCTGTGTTGTCATGTAATCTAATGTGGATTTTATAGTTTTTGTATTGTTTAATACAAACTTTCTGCAACTCTGCAAAACCAGTGGCAGCAGCAAAATAATCCTCCAAATAGAAGCCCAGTTTATCGGTTTAAATCTGGCTCCATGATCTTTGTCCCTGCAGCTGGAGTTGGAAACAGTAAAGGGGATGTAAAGGCAAAAATAAAACCCAATACATCATCTCTACACAGTCACCGACTGCTCTACAGGGAAACAAACCAAGCTGCTTGAATTCTGCATGGCTCGGAAGTAAGGTGGGGGCTCCCCCTGCTGTTCATAAGTATGATTGTTTCCCTGCAGAGCAGTTAGGGACCATCTGACAATTCCTATCCACAGCAGTAAATGAAGGGAGAATTTCACTGCATACAGTCAGGTTTCTTATAAAAACAGTACGCATTTTTTTAATTAAAATATATTGGAGATAGATTTATTTTTCATTAAAGAAAGTAAAAATGGCATTTTATTTTTTTTGCCTTTACATGCCCTTTAAGATGTTATTTTTACTTTTTATATATAAGCGATTGGTGTTGCTATTTAGAATGTCAGTCTGGCTGAAGGAGGCAGTGACTAAGGCAACCCGATTTTCAGTCTGCTCGTGAGGCTACAATTTTGGTGTCAGTCATGCCAAGCGTCATGCAGTTAGTGTGTCAGTCATGCTTGTTGAGCCACCCCTGTGCTTTCATTCTGAGAAAGCAGAAAATTATGCAGTTTATCTGAGTCTTGTAGAGACTGCAAGCTGCAAAAATCACTTTCTTTATCCTGTTCACCCATTCTTATCTAGAACCTGGGGGGTCGAGCAGAGCCTTTATTTATATATATATATATATATATATATGTATATATATATATATATATATATATATATATATATATATATATATATATATATATATATATATATATATATATATATATATATATATATATATATATATATATATATATATGGTAATGTGTAAATTTGGGGCAGCAACCCACCTTTTAAATTTGTCTAAGTGACTTGGCCCATGTGTTCTACACTGAGCTTCAACCTTATGTTCATCAGTTCTACTCAATATAATGAAATAAGGGATTCATTTGAGGCTTGGGAAGATTTTTCTTATGGTTTTGTTTTTCTTTGGAATGCAGAAATAATGCGAAACCAAAGCCGGAACCCCAATTTGAGTTTAAGAACGCACCGGCCACCCAGGTAAGAGATTGTTATTTAGAATATAGATAAATTGTGTGAATGGATTGTATGCTGGTGACTATTCTCTGCACAGATACACTTTATTACTAGGTATTTATAAAGCAGCTGTGTAACACAGTGTCCCAGAAGTGTGACTTGTTCATTAGGTGCTTAGACCATTCAGTGGTGGTGCTGGTTGGATGTCTGTACTGTGTAGTAAGCACAAATCTTGCACCTCTTTGTTGTACATTTCATTGTTTGTGTAATTATAGTGAAGGTGGGTCACCGTGACCATGGAATGTATATGGATGCTTCATAATTCTAATTACCTATATTTAGGTTCCTTGGATTCTGTAGAGCACAGCATTTGCTTGAAGTAATTCTGTTCCTTCTGGCCAACTCGACTGTTGACATTTTCTAGATATCCTCCTAGGAGCACAGGTGGATCTTGCTACGTGACTCAACCCCTTAATAGTCCTGAAAATATGCAGTGCTGAAAATAGGACTGAGACGCACTAAGCAGTGGAAATCAAACCTTCTTTAGCCTCTGTTTCATTTTAATATGGGTTGTAATGACACTTTTGGGCTAGACGACATTCCTATCTAATCGTTCTATGGAAATATTTGTTCTGATGATCGTTTGAGTGGGTAAAACATCAATTCAGACATGACCAGGGAAATTAACTACTTGCAAAGACCCGGTTGCCTTACAATTGACTTCTCCCGTGAAATATTAGTAAAACTGCCAGTTTCTAGACTCCATTGTATTCAAATAATCCAAATCTTTAAAATGTATTTCCTTTTTCTCTACAACAGTGATCCCCAACCAGTGGCTCATGAGCAACATGTTCCTCACAAAACCCGTGGCTGTTGCGCTCAATGGCCTCAAAGCAGGTGCTTCGTTTCTAATTCCTGGTTTGGATGAAAGTTTTAGTTGAATAAAAACCAGGTTTATGGCCAAACAAAGCTTCCTGTAGGCTGCCAGTCCACCAAAGGCTACCAAATAGCCGAACATATCTTTTATTTTGCACCCCAGGAACCTTTTTCATGCTTGTGTTGCTCCCCAACTCTTTTTACATTTAAATGTGGCTCTACAATAATAAGAGTACCTTGTACTTGATCCAAACTAAGATATGATTAATTTTTATTCAAAATTTTTTTTTTTACATGATTTGCTTGTAGACTTAAGGTATGAAAATACAAATCACAGAAAGATCTAGATAATAGGTCCCATACCTGTACAAGCCTTTGTATGCCCCAACTCAAAGCCCCCTAACACAAAGATTGTCCAACACCCTTCACAGAGAATGAAGAGTGTTTTGAAGGCCAACAATAACTTGGAAGGCATTACTGATTTCTGTAGCTGAGACTTTTGCTCCAGTCAACTTTATCAAGGGCTCTGCCCAACACAACCACCAACACAATAATGTATAAACCCCTGTATATGAAACCTAGTTTATCCATCCAACAATGCAGTGTTTTGTTCATCAATACATTATCCTAAAAAAGTTGGTGTAGGGTTTTGACACCAATCTGTCCAATAAAATGTGCCCTTACAAGTAAAATCTGAAAAAAGGTTGAAATTTAATGTCTTGACACAGGCAAAGAGATGTGACATTTATTGCTACTGCTAGGGTGCAGTGTTACCCTTGAGGGTTTTGAATAGTTAGCAGGTAATTGTATTGGTTTTAGTCTGACATTATTCACAATGCTCTGAGCTTACATACAAGGGGGTGGTCCTACCTGCCATAGATTGAAGCTCATGGACATTTACAGAAGATGGAATTCTTCTCCTGCCATCGACTTCTTTCCCTTGAAATCAATAGATCTTGAACTTTCTTCTTTGTTCCATATGGCCATGTTTCAGGCATTCTGATTTGATAACATGACTCCTGTCATGCTTCGGTGAAGACTCCCTGCCTCAGTCAGGCAGTCAACCAATTATGTGAAAAAGTCAACTTCTCTTCGCCTCAAGATCCTCAGCCATTTAATCTTTTCTAGTCATGTCATGTAGAACATTGGCCAGCGAGTCTTTGCACCCTCATTTATTTCTGACTGTCTAGAGATGTTGCCGACAAACCAATAGATGTTGTGAGCTATGAGATGGTTTTCTTTGCTTCTTTTGCTGTCAATTCGCCTGCAGCCCTGTAGAGACAATGTTTTTGGAAACTCTCCAAGCGATTGTATTGTAAAAAAAAAATGACATTCTTTTTTTTCCCCCCTTGTCCAGAATTAGTCTCATGTTTGAGATGTAGACCCAGTGTTGTCCAAGGTGGCCCATGGCTCAAAGAACATTATATACACTGGAAAAACAGAACATATTTTCTTAAAAATAATGTATAAATGTGTCTTTAAAGTGCTACAAACTGCTGTTTCAAATCATAGCCTTTCAACAACTACAACTCAAGTTGAGCAGCAAATTAAAAAAAAAACGTGTTCTGATGAGTATGGTTGTGTTTATAGGGCTGGAAAAATATTTTATTAGTGTTATGTTAAAGGATCTTTATACTGGAATATCAGGAAGAT
Organism: Xenopus petersii; assembly: GCA_038501925.1. NCBI lineage: Eukaryota > Metazoa > Chordata > Amphibia > Anura > Pipidae > Xenopus > Xenopus petersii. The sequence goes on from CM076678.1 coordinate 150,276,822, forward strand.
GTCGAGTTGGAAGAGCTCCAACTCATGTTTTTTTCCTTGTTAGAGACATGTGTACATCGAATCAGAATGATACTGTGTGACTCCATGACACTTTATTAGGTTTAAAAGTGGTCCTGGGGTACAAGAGGCTGGAAATGTATGCAATCGAATATATTTTGAGCATGAGTTTGCAGCATGTATAGACTTTTAGAATGTACAATGAATATTCTGAGCATTAGAAAAACATTGGAACTTGTACAGTGTAAAATATGTATGTTGTTGTTCTTCCTCGTCTTTCTTCTTCTATTATTAATATTTTATGTATCGTTAGATGACTTGACCATGCTTAATGACGTTCTGCCTTTCCATAGCCGGAGCAAGACCTTTATTCAGTGGAACTAGACCGAGGATTAAAAGGATTCGGGTTTAGTCTACGAGGAGGTCGGGAATATAACATGGATCTCTACGTTTTACGCTTAGCAGAAGACGGACCTGCTGCCAAATGTGGGAAAATGAGGGTATGTACCAATTCCAGAATTTTTAAGTCACCATGCCAAGGAAAAAAGTACCATCACTGACCCTCACCATTTTTTCACTCTAATTTCCCTTTTTGGGATTGAGAGAAAAATTAATAATTCTAATGGCTGTTAGGTACAACCGAGAAGGTGCCACAAATAACTAATGTTGATAAAATCACCATGTTGAAACAGTGGTCCAGGTGCACCAGCCCCAGACCCCCAGCATGAGGGATGGAAAAACCAACAGCAATACTATTAAAGGGCCCTAAATACAATTTAAATAGAAAAAGAAATATCTATTAATAGCCCTACGTGTTTCACCTGGAAGCGCCATAGCCCAAACTGGAAACCGCTAGCGTATTTATGCAGCAATCCGCTTTTTTTAAAAACCGTGCCAAAACCGTGGCGGTTCTCCGAATGTGTGTCCATAGCCTTAAAGTTCCTCCAAGGTTGAAACAAACTGTTTTTTTTCTTTATGCTTGTGGATTTTCTAGAGTGCCTGTAGCCCTTTAATAATATTACTGAATGATAAAAGCCAGTGTCGATTTTTTTAGCTAATCTTGATTAGATCTATTTTGTCGTCATCAATGGTCGAACACAACAGAACAGTTGTTTTTTTTTAAGTCAGTGGGTAAATAGTCAATTTATAGAATTATAAACCCCCGAATTTTTTGCAAAAGATTCGACCGAATACCGAACAGAATCCTAATTTGCATATGCAAATTAGGGGTGGGAAAACATTTTTTACTTGGTGACTTTGGTAACAAGTCACATGATATCCCTCCCCGTTCCTATTTTGCATATGCAAATTAGGATTCGGTTCAGTCGGGAAGAAGGATGTGGCCGAATCCCAAATGGAATCCTGGATTTGGTGCACCGCTAATAGAAAGTAATGTTTTTAAATTCCAATGGACAATTTTCATTTTTTAATTGGCGTTCTAGATTGTTTGGTTACAAAAATAAAAATCCTAGTTTCAGACGGATTTTTTTTAAAAAGGAAATGAGCTGTGTAGAATAACTACTTGGGCTTTTCCAACTTGGTTCTGGATGATGGGCCTTAAAAATCAAACTGTGCAGCATTAGAGGGCTATTTTGTCAGCTCTTAAGACCTTTAGATCTGCCATCTTTATCTCTAAAGGTCAGGGCATTGTTCATTAAACATCCTTCTTTACTTTGGCTTTACAACAGCTCTGTGGGCAGGGAATTGGAACTCTAAAGGCCAAGTCTATTTTTACAATGCTCTTGATTAATATTTGAGGTGTTTGAAAACGCCTAAATTGAAACGACCGAGCAGATTCTATGAACCCTGTATTTCTTTACAACATAAATATTTATATTTGTTTTCTTGCATAGGTTGGCGATGAAATCCTGGAAATAAATGGAGAGACCACAAAGAACATGAAGCATGCTCGGGCAATAGAACTGATTAAAAATGGCGGCCGAAGAGTACGTCTGTGTCTGAAACGTGGAGATGGTTCCGTACCGGAATATGGTGGGTCAAACTTTGAAAGCATTCCTTTGCTTTCTGTCATCACTCCATGAATGATCTCTCTTTCTCAAGATCTGGAGCAGGAAAATCTTTTACTCTCTTCCCCCTTTCTCTTATAATCACCAGTGTCTTATCAACTTTTACGCTTGTACTGATTTTTTTTCTCTCTTCTTCGCTCCTTCTTTGCTTGCTTCTGTGGACTGGGTCTCAGAATGATGAGGAATGGTCAACGTAGCATCTTTGGTGAAGGAAATCTAAAAGCAAAAACTTGATCCTTTTGTTAAAACTATACTGCATTGAACTGTGCCAAACCATTTTTCATTATTTTGTATTAAAAAAAAAAAGAAAAAAAGTCAAACGAAGGAACCGCCAACTTATTAAAACCTGATGTATGCATAATTCTTACTGGAAGATGGGCGTTGGGTCGTCTTTCATATTTTGTGTGCACCGTAACATTTGTGAAATGAAGAATTCCTGCTTTTTGGGCAGAGCCATATGACGTATAGAGAAGTGATGGCTATAGCCTCTGACTCTTGGCTGATAGAACCACAATTCCCAACTTTTTTCAGTCTTTTGAGAATGCTGGGAATCCTGTCTCTGCTACAGTTAAGAGTGTGTACAGGGTAGACATTTCTGCCATTAAAGACAACACATTAATTGCTAAATTCGAAATTAAAAGAGTTACATTTATTTAAAGAGAATAGCTATAGGTATCGGTATGTTATCAGGGATAAAGGAAGCACTCTATTTTATGTCAAAGTATGATGTTCTAGATTAAAATGTATAATTAAAAAAAAAAATGTACAATTATTATGTCCTGTTTTACGACCATTACTGAACAATGCTTTTTGAAGGCATTTTCCCAACCAAAGGTCTTTTGACGTTTCTGTTGAAACGTTTTTATTTTAAAAGGATGTCGTCACGTTGCTGCAACTAAGCATCTGTCAATTTACATGTTGTTTAAAAGCAAATACTCCATGATGTTTAAGGATAATTATAATTCTATTCATCTCTGAGCATAATTCTATTCATCTCTGAAATTGGTGTTGCCTTGCATCCATAGGTCACTGCTATGCCAGATATCTTGTTAATTGTATAGTTCTTGGTGATACTGTACCTTAATGTATATATTTATGGACATAAAAGAGTTCACAGCTATTTAATGAGTTAGTGACTTGCTGGCACTGGTCACGTTCAACGTTCTAGATAACTTGGCACCCTATTTGTTGAAGAGGTGGTTGACCTCACATGAGCCATGCCACATGGACAGCTTTGTCTTTTCTGATTGGTTCCTTGAAGTACAGCACATAGACCTACAAATTAAAATGCACAGACCTGAATCCGAAAATGAAAACCCAATAGAATTAGCTGGATCTTAAAGTGGACCCGTCACCCAGACATAAAAATCTGTATAATAAAAGTCCTTCTTAAATTAAATATGAAATCCAATTTCTTTTTTTTATTAAAGCATTCTTAGCTGTTGTAAACTCATTTAAAAAATATCAGCTGTCAATCAAGTATTGCCTACCCCTCCTCTATGCCTAGGCACAGAGGCGGGGCAAGAAATTAATTTCACTTTCCATTCAGCATTTCCTAGATTTCACCGCTCTCCCTGCTTTCCCCCAGCTCTCTTAACAATTTAATTGTGTAACCAGTGCATGGGGATGGACATTGGGTCCCTGTCCCCTGGTGCACAAACATGATTCTGAGATGATAAAAGGCTTTCTTTAATAACAGTGTCCACAAAATGGCTCCTATCTTGGTTGCTATAATTATGAGTTCCCAGACTGATGGAAACAATATTCAAATAATTTATACAGTGTAATTAAAGTTCATTTTGCTTGACTAACATGATAAAATAGGATTTGGATAATTTTGTTTGGGTGACGGGTCCCCTTTAAACCTATAAGGATTTCTCTCAACTGCCCCAACAATAAGTTCCAAATTAAAAGTTTTTTGCTTAAAAGAAAACATAGATGTTTGTGTAGCATGGTCTTAATGTTGACCATAATGGGGTCAAAAATAGCACCAGTTAATGGGACATGGAGCATTTTAAGTGCTGCTGCACCGCCCAGTCTGTGCACCATTGCCGTTACGATATACAATATTATGGCAGTATTATCTAAGAATTTGCGGGAGCGGGTCTTTCATATAATTATTGAAGCTGATTTATATGTGAAATTAATTTATTTTAAAGGAACATTAATATCTAAAAATAACCTTCCCCTAGCAAAACATATATATGCAAGGGAGTGGAATGATACGTAGGCTTCACCTTCCATTTCTTTCCCCATAAATAGAGAGTATTGCTTATTGTGTGCACAAAATAAATTGACTTTATGCATAAGAGTAGTCACCGTCTCTTTCTCTCCACTAGACTTGTTCGTACTCCAGTACAATATGGTAGCTCCTTTATGTTGAACAGCTTACACACGGTGTTGTGTTTCATGTGTTTATAAGCATTGCCTTTGACTTTTTATGGGAAAAGAAAAGCCTGCTGCTAAATAGAATATACTCTTTGAAATGAGTGGAAGCATTGGAGATAGAGAAGATGGTTGGAAATGTATGGAACTTATCTCGCTCTAACCGGCTGTTGTTTAAATACAGCTCTCGGCAGTCTGTAGGGGGGCTACTGGGCATTGTATTTCAACTACATCTGGAGGGCTGCACATCCCTGATGTATATACTGAAAACATCAAATTATTGTTACAGGATATATATCTTTTATATGGTTTTTAACATGTATATTTCCGTCCCGGGCTTCAAGCCTTGTATATGTCCTACCTTTAAACCCAGCCCTGATGGCTGGAGAGCTGGTGCAATGGTATGCAAGCAAATGTGTCATGGTTTACAGAGTAACACTTGCCTGAGTTCGATGTACATTGGCAGTTGATATCTGTACATATTTTTCTTTCTCTGTTTCTGGTTTCTGTTCTCGATGCACTGTATTGCTGAAGAAACACTGTATCTATTGTCCTTGTATGCTAAAATCTCTCTCCGTGGTGGGGCCGCTGCTCCGAGAAGACAAATCGGGACCCAGTTGACTAAACCATGAACCAACATGTATGACACTTGAACGTTTGTGCTGCTATAAAATACAGTTGTAAAATACACAGGCGGTCGGTTGATTATTGGATCCTGCTGATTGCTTATCTAAAAAGTCTAAGCATATTACCTCTGACTGAACACGCTTCATAGTGAGGCTGTATCATTTTGTAACAAGATCTATACATTATTTTAAATGTTGTGATCTGCTGTGAACAATTTTCTTTTCTTTCTTTTTTTTATGGAAATGTTCTTTATTTTTCCCTTTTCCTCCTCGCATCCCATTTTTCCTCTTTCTGTTTGAAGATTAGACGCAATAGTCCTGTCTGTTACCAAGTCACATTTTTAGATGTCTGATGTCACAATAGCAATTACTGTCTTCATGGCCTTAATTGGATGTCACCTAGGAAACTTGACTGGAGAAACAAAATAAACAATCTTGAATTATAATGATCATTCTCTTTCCTCATTCGTTATGTAGGGGAAACTTAATTCTGTACTTTTTCTCTCTCTCTCTCTCTCTCTTTTTCTCTCTCTCTCTCTCTCTCTCTCCACTTGTCTTGATGCGGGGCTATTCCTTCCTCAGCGATGATTCCTCCTAATATTGCTGCATGTATGAGAAATGACAAGCTCGGGGAACCTTGCTTCTACCTAATGGGCCAAAATCAAACTACGGTTTGTAGCCAAGTACTACTAGGTGTTTCTGTGCTGTGGCCTCATTCCTTTACGTTGCTTATGCTTTGCTCAGTGTACAGCCGCCATATTGCATTCTCTGTACTGTACATGTAAGCACTCTAGTGATTAGATCGCACATAAGCACCATGTCTTCATAATAGCTGCATTCCTGGAATGGAAGTTAAATTAGAAAATATGTAGGAATCCTTTAGTTTTTGTGTGCCCTAATGTATTAAAGAGCAAGTCCTAACAATAACCCAATCTGTCTATACACTCCCTCTTTTTCATTATCTTTAATGTTTCACTGGCACATTGTGTTGCAGAGCATTTCTAGTGTTATGTGACATTATGGCCAGTGGTATAACTGGAGGCTTTCAAACACTGGTGCCCCCATCTTCACTTGCCGCACAAAGATCAAATACCCCCTCTTTATCACACCCATGTTCCCTCCAAAGGGCAGCCCTTCAACACACAACCACAACCTTCAACCAACGCAACCTTCAACGCAACCTTCAACGCAACCTTCAACTCAACCTTCAACGCAACCTTCAACACATCCTTCAGTACATACTGACCCCCACTCTCCATACTACAGGCCTTACAAGCACCCCACGCCTCATAATAAATGGCAACCTGTCCCTTTGCTCTACAAAGTTAGATCAGCGGTAAATTTTCATGATGCTTAGAAGTACCTCCTCTCCTCCGTACTTTGCTCTTTCCTCTCCTACTACATTTTTTGCTTTTTTTTTTTTTTTTTTTTAGATTTGTAAGCCACCAATTGCAATCAGCCATTCTTAGTGTCTGCAACATCTACTCCTAAACATGACTTGTTATATACATCAACCATTAATGCAACACATGGTAGAACTGAATCAATGAAAATGAAAACACACTTTCTAGAATATGTTTACACAGTGCTGTTGAGTAGTTCACATTCATATGTCTATGAATCTGTACCTAAATGCAGTAAATGACATGAGCTCTTCAACTGCAATCATTACATCCCTATATCCAACCAAAGTGATTAGAGTAATGTATTTTATGGCATCAGTAGTTGAAGTTCTCTAAAGAGATTATAGACACATCCCTTATTGTTAATGCTTGCTTTGTATTATTGAAAACTTCTGTTAGAAATAGCATCCCCTCCCATTCTAGGCCACTGCTTGGGTAACAAATCTATACTTAGCATGCTTGTACTAGCATGGCCTGTTGTGTTTTATGAAAGCTTATACCTGCTAGGTGGTTTCTGTTGTGACCTGTCTGGTAACCTTCAGAATAACAAATGAATGTAAAACATTTTAACGACAATTTAAAATACAAAAGGGAAAGGTTTCAGTAAGGGTAATGTCACTTGCTTGGTTTCTGAAGCCATGTTGAAGCCATTGGTAATATTGTCTCTTTGTTGTGGGTTAAACTGCTGTAAGTTCCAGGAAAGGTGAAGGTTGGGAGGGTTATTCTGAGGCTTAACACTGCTAGACATCATCACTACAATGGTTACTACAATGTGTAAATTCTCTCCATGGATCATGAAAGTGGCTGTGATGTCTTTGTTACAGGCATTTGACAGTGGGAAGTTGCAGTGTGCTTAGTCTGCCAGTTATTGTTTTTTGCCACTTTTATTTTTATAGTAGTAATGTAAAGTGAGTACAGATCCTGTACAGGAGAAACCTTTCCTTAGGAACAGAACTAGGACATAGTTTCCCCATGAATTTATCAGTAAAGTTCAAATTAATTAAAAAAGGATCAGAAAGGAATGCTTAAATTCCATTTCGTGTCCTTGCAAATAGACTTCAATTGACTTCTGCTTGTACTGACTGTTTTAACAAATGTCGTCACTAACTGGGAAGGTTGGATTTAGGCCAATTCAGATATCCAAACCTGAGCCAAAATAAATTACTATTCTTTCTTCTTTCCCCCATTTCAGAACCCAGTGGTGACGGAAACAGCCCCACAACCAGTCCACAAAATATTCCGAAAATGAACTCGTTACCATCTGATAGAAATCACTCATCACTGGAGTTCAATTATCCATCAGATCTTCACAAATCATTACAGCATGGAGACCGACAAACTTATGTTAAAGACCCTAAAGGCAACAGGGAGTTCGGCAGACCACATAATGAACATCACACTTGGAATGGATCTTCTAAAAATTATCCTGTACAAAATAACAGAAAAGAACGATCACCTGAGGGGAGACGACCAAGGCAGACAGATAGGACAATGGTGAACGGTCAGAAAAAACAGTCTCCTGAGAAGAGAAACGAAGGAACAAGGAGTGCTGAAAACACATTGGAGAGGAGAGAGAAAAATGACAGAAGAAAAGAGACTTCTCCTCAAAAGCCCAGGGAAAGGTCACCAATGCGCAGAAGAGATGGTTCCCCAACCAGACGAAGGAAATCCTTGGATAGATTTATGGATCAAAGAAGATCACCTGATAGAAGAAGAGAGAGTTCTCCTGACAGAAGAAGAGCAAAGTCAACAGACAGGAGGCGAGAGAGGTCACCAGAAAGGAGGAGAGAAAGGTCTCCTGAGAGAAGACGAGAGAAGTCTACTGAGAGAAGAAGGGACAGGTCTCCTGATAAACGAAACAAAGAGCAACGACCCAACAACAGAGACAGGGATGAACATAGTCTGAAATATGATACCCTCAGAAGTGGAAGACATCCACAGGAACAGCGAAGGAGACAATACAAGGAATGCAGCACTGACCTTAGCATCTGATGCATCTGAGTGATGCACAGTTATGTTTAAGGTTCTAAAGAGCTTCTGAAATGGTTCATAGTGGTTTATGCGTAGCCTGTTGATCCTGCCATACCATCAGATATTTTATGCAGACAAAATCCTATTACAGAGTGTTGTGCCTGGTGTACATTAAAGAAAGTATTTTTCGATGTATCTTATTTGCCAAATGTCAACCCTAAAGAATTTAACATGTTCTGCACAACTATTTTATTGACTGTGTTCCAGTGGGAACATTCTGATGCTGACATGTCTTCTCTAGAGCATGTTTCGGACACTGGACAGTCCGCTGTTCCAAGTTTTTCCCTTCGCAAACTTGATTTTTATAAACAAAAAAAAAAAATTCCTGACTGTTAAATAATTACCTATTGCTACAGTGAATGTGTTTAAACATGGTTAGTCTGGTGGTGGGACCTAACACAATGAAAGGACATTTGTGAATGAAGAAAGTGACTTAAGTCATGCTAAACAAATAAATGGAAGGGGAAATTAGTTCTAAGTAAGATAAAACTGACTACTACTGCAATGAAGGACATAAAACAAGCACACATCGCACAAGGTGATTTTAATTCTTTTAAGTTTTTGTTTTGTGTGTTGGTGGGAGAAATTGTATGACCACTCCTTATTTTGCTTTCTCGAGGGAAGACCATTTTTGTCCAGTCTTGTCTAGAGAATACTAAGAAATTGTGAAATGTACATACAAGTTATGGATTGTTCTCATAATTGTAATGATAACTGATGTTACTTGCCATGCCTTCAGAGAATTTGTAGTGCTTGTCCCATGGCAAACAAATGATCTGACAAAGACCACTATCTAAAGATGTTGCTGGTCGTCTTGTCTGGTTGACTCTCTTTACATTTCTGTTGATCAGAAATGATTCAGTGGAACTTAGAGGAATGCCAACAGTATGTATGTAGTACGTTTGAGATTGAACACTTCAACTCAAATATCCATTTTTAAAATTTGAGTGTCTGCTGTTTTCTTGGGTCCAAAGTTTTTCCATATTACTGCCTGGCTGAGCCAAAATGTTTGGCATTTCTCTTGGACCTCTCTTAAAATCAGCAGATTACAGTGCTTTATATGCCATGTTTCCTATTTTCCCTCAGACCTAAACAAGCATTGCAAGTTTCACTGTTGTTGCCATGGTACAGTTTAAAAAAAAAAAAAAGGCCAATCATTGTTTGTACAGAATTTAAAATTGTAATTAATAGAGCCTTTTCAAAACAAAAAAGAAGTTGCCTTTTTTCTTGTATAAAAGATACTTTATGGAAAAAAAGAATCGTGAGGAATGTAATAAGTGTTTATATTTCTGAAAATGGAGCAAAATGATTCATTGGGGATATATTTTAATGTAAACTGAATCAGGTATGTAAAGGTATTTTCAAAATGGGAAAAAAAAAGTAATGATTATGTTGGGCTTGAAACTTCCTTAACTCCTTCGTTGTGGGCCTGCTTGTTAATTATAAAGCACTTGTATGCCGTCTGCTCTTTATTCACCACAACTAGCAACGTCCTACAACCATCAAACATTATCCGTCTTGATGGAAACTCGTCTGTGGGCCGATTTAATTTTTTTTCCCTGAAACACTATGCATATATCTATTTGTCATTGTTCATACAGTAGCTTTATTTAACTTATAGGAGCTGATAACATGTTTCATTTGATTCAAGGTGATTGTGGACTTTGCCAGAACTGCTTCCTTGTGCAGAACAGAACACAAAGCCTATGTAGCTAGGAAAGCAAGTCTGTGAATGCTATTTTTATTATCAAATAAAGTTTTCAGTACAATAATATTGTTTTTTGTTTTGTTGCGTGGTACAGTCTAATCAAAATACCTTTGTGTAGGTTAATGACTCGTCATATCTACTGAAGACCATTCAACTAATGCTGTTGATCATGCCAAACGTGGACGTCTTGTAAGGAAATCATTTCTGTATTTTCCATCAAAATGGTAAAATCATAGCCATCTAATGATGTGTTACTGTGAATTGTGATCAATCAGCCAGGATCAGTCAACTGCTAGAAGTCTAAAGAAAATTATGTAAATCATTAAAATTTTCTTCAGATTTGGAACCAGCTCAAATCTTTTAGGTGCTACAAATATTGGATTTGAAGTCACAATGATGATTCTGAGAGAGCAACCACTTATACATCACCTAGAGCAGTGATCCCCAACCAGTAGCTCGTGAGTAACATGTTGCTCTCTGACCCCTTGGATGTTGCTCTCAGTGGCCTCAAAGCAGGAGCTTATTTTTGAATTCAAGGCTAGGAAGCATGTTTTAATTGCATAAAAACTAAGCATAGTGTCAAGTACAGACCCTTGTAGGCTGCCAGTCAACATAGGGGCTACCAAATGGCCAATCACTGCCCTTATTTGGCACCCCAAGGGACTTTTTCATGCTCCTCAACTATTTTTACATTTGAATGTGGCTCATGGGTTAAAAAGGTTGGGGACCCCTGACCTAGAGATTCAGGTAAAATGGTATTACAATCAGTTATTACAAAAAGAGCTAGGCGGCTTCTTGGATTAGTCAACTGACTACTTTAGTGCCGGGATCCCTAGTCTTTTTATCCATGAGCCACATTCAAATGTAAAAAAACTTTAGAAATGCAGGGTGAGGATCTGTCCCGGCAGAGCCCACCGTTTTTTTCCCGGTGTCCCGTCGGCCCAGTCCGACCCTGGATCCTAAAATCTTATAGACATTGAAGTACCCTGTGTTTTCCATGGTAAGAAAACTTTATTTTATGAACTCATAACTGATTACTGTAACCCAGGAGTCCCCAACCTTTTTTTACCCATGAGCCTCAGTCAAATGTAAAAAGAGTTGGGGAGCAACAGAAGCATACAAAAAATCCCTCTCGATGGCAAATAAGGGCTGTGTTTGGCTATTGGTAGCCCCTATGTGGACTGGCAGACTACAGGAGACTCTGTTTGGCAGTACATGTGGTTTTTATGCAACAAAAACTTGCTTCCAAGTCAATAATTCAAAAATAAGCCCCTGCTTTGAGGTCATTGAGAGCAACACTCAAGGGTTGGTGAGTAACATGTTACTCCTGAGCCACTGGTTAGGGATCTGCTATAACCAGTGATCATTATCCATCGTGCAATAGAATAGAGACATTTCAATTAGGAATTATATCCCTTTGATTAAAATCTTACTGTAAATAATACTGTGCATATAGTGTGTATAATGTACAATATAACTAAATACACTAAACTGTCTTTGAGACCGACTTCATTTGGGGGTAATTGTGGATAACATACATTGCAACTGTTGGCAGTTTCAGTCGGAATGCTAAAGAAAATAAAGTTAAAAAAAATATAAGGGTATTTATCCAGTTCACAGGAATTTTTGAACTGAAAAGGAAGGAAAGGCTAGTAAATCTGCCATTAACTTTTCATCTCTACATCACTTTATTTTATGTATAAGTATTTAAATGTTTTTCATAGACTTTTAAAATACATAATCTTTAAAGGTATGTTGAATTTAGTGCTATGATTGCCTTTCCAACAGAGTTCTAATATATGGCAATAGTTTGATTTGATTTCACCCTAAACAGATTTGTGATTAGAACTAACTGGGTGTCATTTATAAATACTGGGCAAATTTGAACCTGGACAGTTACCCATGGCAACCAATCATGTTTGCTTTTATTGCTGTCCTTGAAGCTGGCTAAAAATATCGAATCCCTGATTGGTTGCTATGGGTGCATATTTACCCAGTGTTTATAAATGTTTTTTAAATGTCTTAAAACAAAAACTGGCAATTTATCAAAGGTAGGCTTTTAGTGGTTTTAGAGGTTTTGGAAACCACAACTAAACTCACTTTCTCTAAAACTATGAATGTCATGACATGTATTAAAAGATCTGAACAAAAAAGTATGAATGGAAAATGATGCTGAACAATCTGATCATTTGAGTTATGCAGACAATTCCTAGTGAAAACAAAAATCTAAAAACCTCTAGGGGGGTAATTGATCAAAGGTCGAATTGTAGAGCTCTGTGAGTTTTTTTTTATACTTCAAATTAACTCACAACTCGAATGGTTTCTAATTTATGAAAAATCTCAAATGGAAAAAACTCGAATCAGTGAATTTGGGGTGAAAAACCGCAAAACTTGAATTGATTGAGTTAATGGCGAAAAAAACACTTTAATCACTCGAATTAATAGAGTTTTTGAGTGACAGCCACTGAAAAAAACCCTGAACATCATGAAGGCTACAAATCTTCAAATGGTTCAAGGGATCTCTGCCATTGACTTGTACATGACCTTAACAGGATTTAATTGGAGTCTTTTTGGATTCAAGCTATTTCCAGCGTCGGGGTCATCTCGTCTTTTTTTTTTAACCCGAAAATTTGAGTTTTTGTTTTAAAAAATACCCTTCGAGTATAATACAACTCAATAAGCCTCTTAAAGTCCGAATTTATTTAAAATGGTCCAATTGGATCAGCGCAGCTCCCATTGACTTCTATAGAACCTCGACAACTTTTACTTGGTGAAGTTTTGTATTAGAAGTTTCTGTGGGTTCTACACTTAATCAAGCTCAAATCTTTAGAGCTTTTTCCGAAAAAAAATGGGAAAACCGCAAATTTTTTTAAATTAGTGAAAAAAAAAATCAAAATCTGATTTAGTAAATGGGCCCCATAGCCTGCATATAGAAAGACATATTGCTGTGAAAGGGTTGGTGAACAGTTAACCTGAACATTTTTTATTTTTCTATTTCAAAAAGCTTTTTATTTCCATTGGATAAAGCTTGTAATACGTTTTTGTTTGACATTTCTAGTTATAAATGAAGTAGTGGGATATTGCTACTCCACAGCCATTACTGCTTCTCTTTGCCCCCTCACTTAGCTTTCTATTGAATGGCTTCAATGCAGAACTGTGCTTTATATTTAATAGACTCTCAAACACAACTCAAATAGCTTCTCCTCCGGTGCTCCTGGGTTGAACTCGTGTACCTTCTAGTAAGATACTGGGTGAGGAAGACTCCCTGAGCGTCAGCCCATGAACATTTTATTCTCTATTGTATGTCTGTAAATCTCTTCTGAATTCAACACGATGAAGTCTACCATTTCAGTAGACTGAAGGGTATCGGAGTGTCATATATCTTTATAGAGTGCGACTAGTACAGGTATGGGACCTGTTATCCAGAATGCTCGGGACCTGGGGTTTTCCAGGTAATGGATCTTTCTGTAATTTGGATCTTCATACCCTAAGTCTACTTGAAAATCATGTAAATATTACATAAACCCAATAGGCTGGTTTTGCTTCCAATAAGGATTAATTATATCTTAGTTGGGATCAAGTACAAGCTACTGTTTTATTATTACAGAGAATAAAATGTAGTCTATGAGAGAAAACCTTTCCGCTCAAGTACAAGGTACTGGTGTGGGAACTGTTACCCAGAATGCTCGGGACCTGGGGATTTCCGCATAACTGATCTTTCTGTTATTTAGATCTTCATACCTTAAAGGAGAACCAAACCCTTTTTATTAAAACCTCCTATCCGCCTGCCCTACATAGACCCCCATCCCTGCTCCCCCCAGCCTATATGGTAAATGCCCCTAACTCTTTACTTACCCCTCGTTGCAGATTCAGGGCATCGGAGGTTACATGCGCCGTCTTCATCTCTTCTGTAATATTCGAGAAGAGAGCGTTGTCTCAGCGCACGCACAGTCGGTGCAATCTGCCGCTCCTGAACAACTGTGCGTACGCCGAAAGCCACGGGAATTGCCGAAACACCAGAAGAAGACCTGAAGATTGCAGAAGAGAAGAAGATGGCGCCATTAAACTCAGATGCCCTGAATCTGCTCTACCAGAAAATCATGTTAAACCCAATAGGCTGGTTTCACCTCCAATAAGAATTAATTATACAGTATCTTAGTTGGGATCGAGTACAAGCTACTGTTTTATTATTACACAGAAAAAGGAAATCATTTTTAGAAATGTGTATTATTAGTCGATGATGGCCTTTCCATAATATGGAGCTTTCTGGATGACAGATAACAGCACAGCATATTAACAGTAGATTGGGTGAAAAGCATTGCAATAAATACACTCCGTTACATTGGTTAAAGGAAACGTTGAGCTCAACGACCAGATTCTGTTGTCAGGAGACCACGTTCACTCTGTAATTTCCCCATCGCTCAACAATTGCAGTTGGTGTTTTTAGAGTTTTTTTTTTTTTTACTCTTGACTCATTGCGTCATACTTCCCATGGGAGTAAGTACAAAAAGTGAAGCGCCACATGAGGAACGTGCCTCATAGAGGTCCTAGTAAATCACTGCTAGGAGACTTTATTGGGCATTATAACCTTAAATGCAAATTTACAAAGAACTGGTGATTGGTCAATATTGAGCAGATTTATTAAAGGTTGAATAGTAAATTTAAATTCGTATTTGAATATTCAAATTGATTTTGGGTGTGAAAATTCACACATTCTAATTTTAATTTCGAATGTCAAGATTTATCGTTCCTCGACCATGGAAACCGTTCTAATTCGAATATTCAGCACCTAAAACAGGTCAATGGCAGAGGTCACAAACCATTTGAATATGTTAATTGCTCTCCTGACATTCGAGGAAAACTCGATTTGTACTATTCAAATTTTCGGGTCGGGACTATCGGTCGAATATTAGACATTCAAATTTGTTGTTAAATAATCTCCAAGTCAAATCGTGAGTACATTTGAATTTATAAGAGGAGAAAAAAAGGAATGTTTGTAGTAAATTGATGGGGTTTTTTTTCCCCTCAATTGCTATTTAAATCTCATTGGGCGGTGCAACCTGTTCATGCAAATGAATCAATCCTCTACTGTAGCTTTAGAGAACGTTGCTGCCATTTAATCTAACCCTCTGCTTCCAATAAAGACAACTTGTCCAAAATTTATAAACATCGAACAAGGTGTTACTGAGGGGCATATTTATTATGTGGTGTAAAAAATAAATAAATAAAACACACCTTGATAGTCACCATTTATTTTACACCGCTTTTTACACTTTCTTTTTTTTTTTTCCTTTAGGGAACTTCCTTTTGCACGGCATAATAAATATGCCCCAAAGTCCATTGTTCATAGGTAGCCTTACCCTTACAAGAAGCCAGTTACAGATATTTCCAACTAAAAAATGGAAGGTAATGGTAACCTCTAGCAGGATACGTTCATTTTTATATACGACTATGGAAAAGGTTTCACAAGAAAGGTTCTAGATCAGAAGCTCGTGAGTAACATGTTGCTCTCCAACCCCTTGGATGTTGCTCCCAGTGGCCTCAAAGCAGGGGCTTATTTTTGAATTCCAGGCTTGGAGGCAAGTTTTGGTGATATAAAAAGTAGAGCCTCCGGTAGGCGGCCAGTCCAAATAGGGGCTACCAAATAGCCAATCACAGCCCTTATTTTTCCCCCTAATGGACTTTTTCATGCTTGTGTTGCTCCCCAACTCTATTTACATTTGTAATTGTAATGTAGTTGCTGGTAATTTGTAATACCCTTGAAAAAAAGCCCTTGTCCCTCCCCCAATTCGCTCAGAACTTATCCTTATTTCAGTCTTCTGGTCATCGTACAATGTTGCTCTACCCTCTTTTGCATCATGGTGCGTGGCTCCGCACCCTTTCGCGTCACTGACCGTCCCCTTTTGTGTCCATCCCCCCACCGACCGGTAATCTTTTTCAGAAAAGGTGTCAACCGTAGTTGCAACGATGTGGAGGCAGGGTGTTGCACAACTGTAAATGGGTGCAGTGCACAATAATTGGGTGCCAGTGGTTCTTGCAACTTAAACAGGGAACTTATTAAAGAGAATAATCCACAAGGGAGTTCAAATACAGATGATCAGGAACAAGGAACAAAAGTAGATAAGTATATACTCAGAGCACCAAAGGTAAGTAAAGTCCCCACAGGAATGTTCACCCAGCTTTCAGCCTTTACCCCATGTGGAGCGCACTCTAACACTTAGGGGCATATTTATCAAGGGTCGAATTTCGAATTGAAAAAACTTCGAAATTCGAATTCAAAAAGACTAACTGAGATTAAGTCAAAGTTTTTTTATCAAATAGGTCCGTTTTCTATTGAATAGGTCCATATTCAATTTCTAATCATATGAATTGAAGGAATAGCGCATTCAATCGAATTTGATTCAAAGTTTTTCCCCCCAAAAAAATTTGATTTTTTTCAAAGTCCACCAATTAACTCCAAATTGGTTCTAGGAGGTCCCCCACAGGCTAAAACAGCAATTCGGAAGGTTTTAGATGGCGAATGGTCGGTCGAATTTTTAAAGAGACAGTATATGATAAATTTCGATATTTGAATTTTTGATTTTTTTTTCAAATTCGAATTGAATTTGGACTATTCCGTAGTCAAAGTACTCAAACAAGAGCTCGAAATTCGAATTTTTTTCATTTGAAAATTCACCTCGACCTTTGATAAATCTGCCCCTTAGTCCTTACTACTGGGCAATTGATACCCTGGAATATAATCCCACTCACACTACTTGTTGGAGCATTAGCTGCTCAGATAAATAGCCTATCTGTCACTCCTACAGTGACCTATGAAAGTGAGTTAACTTATCCTTACTAGACCTAAACTTGTCTATGTTCCACTTCATCTTTCCTACCTGCTCAAGTAAGGGGATTAACAAAATGGACCCTGAGCACATGTCAGATCAGGATTTTATAATATAACATAGTGCCATCTAAGGGCTAAACCTGGGATATTTAGGGGTCATGCTTTCACCCAAGAAATTGGGATTTACTCCCTTCCTTTGACTAAGGGTTCCCTTTTTGCCCAATCCTTAGGGGAATGCAAAGCAAAAGGGGATACATTGATCAGCAATCTAGTTACTAGGGTCCAAGTTACCCTAGCAACCATGCATTGATTTGAATAAGAGACTGGAATATGAATAGGAGAGGGATATAATAAAAAGATGAGCAATAAAAAGTAGCAATAATGATAAATGTGTAGCCTTAAAGAGCATCTGCTTTTTACATGGGGTCAGTGACCACCTTTTAAAAGTTGGCTGAAAAAGAAGGCAAATTAATCAAAAACCCTAAAAAATAAAAAAAATAAGGGCAGTCGAAAAGTTGCTTAGAATTAGCCATTCTATAACATACTACAACTTAACTTAAAGGTGAAACACCCTTTTAAGCCAGACTAACCTTAAACGTTCTTTGGGATATTTATTCAAGGTCCATATATAAATGTCTGCAACAAAACAGGCAATTGTGGTTTTATTAGTGGGAGAGGTTGATGCTAAAGGGGAACTTAGTAGGGTGAAATAGAAAGACTGGGATTTGCAAACAGGCAAAGCAACAGAAGTTGAAAAGAAATAATTACCCAAGCTAGAGCAAATTTACCATAGAAAAGTAACCAATAGCAACCCATATAGGGAAGTGTAAAGGGATTCTCTCATGATTTTTATGATTTCATTTTTATTTCTAAATTACGCTGTTTACAGTGCAAATAATTCACTCTACAATGTAAAATGTCATTCCTGAACCAACAAGTGTATTTAGTTGTAATATTGGTGTGTAGGTGCATCTCAGGTCATTTTGCCTGGTCATGTGATTTCAGAAAGAGCCAGCACTTTAGGATGGAACTGCTTTCTCGCAGGCTGTTGTTTCTCCTACTCAATGTAACTGAATGTGTCTCAGTGGGACCTGGATTTTACTGTTCTTATATCTACCAGGCAGCTGTTGTCTTGTGTTAGGAAGCTGCTATCTGGTTACCTTCCCATTGTTCTGTTGTTAGGCTGCTGGGGGGGAAAGGGAGGGGGTGATATCACTCCAACTTACAGTAAAGCGTGACAAGTCACATGACTGGGGCAGCTGGAAAACTGTCAACATGTTTAGCCCCATGTCAGAATTCAAAATTAAATAAAAAAAAGAAATCAGTTTGCTCTTTTGAGAAATGGATTTCTGTGCAGAATTCTGCTGGAGCAGCACTATTAACTGATTCATTTTGAAAACATTTTTTTCTATCCCTTTAAAGTAGCCCTTTAAGTAGCAAAGCTGAAATAAAGTAGATTCTTGTAGATAATAAAAGCTAATGCCATACACATATCAAATATATATATATATATATATATATATATATATTACACAAAAGACATGAATATCTTGTAAAATATATCCTTATAAACAGCGAGTTCTGATGTCATTTCTGTCACATGACTCACTGAAACTTGTGTATTATAATAAATAAAGTACCCCCAGTTCCAAAATATGAGGATATTAGAAGTTACCTCGGAGTTCCATGACCTGTATAAAAACACCTTGGTAACTTATAATATCCTTATATTTTAAAAGAAGGGATACTTTATTCACTATATCTTGGCAGCATTAGGGAATAGTAACAGAGACTACTGTAACCTTGTGCTACATCAGTCTATGTGGAAAATAATGGAAGATTGTGGATACCGTACACTGTAACAGGCTTTCATTGCTGTTTAAAGAGTGGAGTGGTGTTTATTTTTGGAGAAAAACCTCTTTACAGACCATTTCCAGACCCCTATCCCTGTGTGATTGAAAACTGTAGGGGGAAGGTGTAACATTCATAATAATTAATTTATGAGCAAATGTTCATGTAGCAATGTATCAAGAGAACGAGCGTCATTTCAGAGGTATTTTAACAAGGCAACAAGGACCTTTTAATAGAAAGCAACTAAAGAATCAATGCATTCCATTGCTATTCATGAATCTTTGCATACAAGGTTGTGCACAGTCAATAAGCATCTTTGTGATTCTCTTGTATCCCCATTGTGTCTTTGATTTTGTCCGTTGTTTGTCTCTTCTTCATTCTGTCCCTGAAGCATCAAGGCTATTGTGCTGAACACCCACGTCTTTGTTTCATGGGCATGAGCTCAGTGTAGAGACACATTCCAGCAGTGTAAAACCTATTTTCAGTCAAAAAAGCAAAAATTGTCTGAATTTTACCAAATTCTTCTGTTTTCACCATCAAGGACTATTTATATTGGAAAAAAAAAACAAGTATTGATGAAGATAGAAAATAGGCCTCTTTCAATCTTACTTTTATTCATAAATATTCTGTATATGGGGACCAGTGGATCTTTCAGAGGAACCAAGAACATCCCTTGACATTAGAAGAAAGAAGATTTCATCTCAAAGGGATTCAATTGCAGGAAAACGTGTTTTGTTTTTCAAAAGACATCAGTAATGGTGGCCATACACAGGCCGATAAAAGCTGCCGACTGACCGAGCCAACCACTTATTGGCCCATGTGTGGGGCCCTCTGATCGACTTTCCCAATCGATATCGAGCCGAAAGCCGGTCAGTAGTGATGGCCGAATTTCCAGCGAAATTCGCGAAACAGCAAACAATTTGCAGAAAAATCGCGAAACTCTACATTTGACGCCCGCTTCCAATTTTAAACGCACATCCGAAAAGTCGAAAAGTTTTGATGGCAACAGGAGATTCACAAATGTATTCGCCGGCGGCAAAATGTGGAAATTCGCTGCGTGACAGGCAATTTATTCGCCCATCACTACCGGGCAGATGTCGATTGGGCAGGGTTAAAAACTGCATCGGACTGCGGCCACGTCTAATCGTTGATGCGATCCGACCACCAGTATTGGTTGCATTATGATCCGATCGTTGGGCTCTAGGACCAGCCCGATATCGCCCACCTCAATGTGGGCATATCGAGGAGAGATACGCTCATTTGGCGAAATCGAAACAAGCGGATCTCTACATGTATGGCCACCTTTAATAGTGCTGCTCCACACTCTACACTGAAATCCATTTTTTAAAAGAGCAAACAGATTCTTAAATTTGACATGGAACTAGACATATTGTTAGTTTCCCAGGTACCCCCAGTCATGTGATACACTTCAGTCACTCTTTACTGCTGTACTGCAAGTTGGAGTGATATCACCCCCTCCCACCCTCCAGCCGCCCATCAGAAGCCTCCCAACAGAACAATGGGCAGCTAACCAGACAGCAGCTACCTGACACCTCTATCATTTGCATTTCTAAAAGTGCTTCCAGCTAGTGATAGACATGAGGATAGCTCCAGGCAAGGCTAGGGAGCACTGAAATTGTATTGAAGTACAAAGAGAAGGGGAGAAACAATAGCTGTCTCCTTTAGTGCTGGCTCCTTCTCAAAGCTCAGAATGAGGCCCAATTCTCTGATAATATGGCTGCCTTCACACCAATATTGCAGCTTAAAAAAAAACATTTGTTGGTTCAAGAATAAAATTTGAAGCAATAGAGTGAATTATTTGTAATGTAAACAGTGTAATTTAGAAATAAAAAGTAAACCATAAAACCATAAAACAGAATCCCTTTAAGGTGTTTTTTTCCAGTGATCGCTGGGAAATTGTGACTTTCCTCCCAGAATTAGTTTCTACTAGCGAATACATTAAAAGGGATCAGATGTTTTAGGATGTAAGAAAATTAGGTGATCCAGGGACTGGTCCAGTGGGCTTTATTTAACTTCCTCCGCTTTTCCACTAGGATCCTACTTTATAGACCTTTAGGCGCAAATTCACTAAGCGCCGAACGATAGCGTCAATTCGCTAGCGTTTGGCATTTTTGGCACTTCGCAAATTCACTAACGAACGCTGGCGTAAATTCGCTAGTGTTACTTCGCACCCTTACGCCAGGCGAATTTTCGCTAGCGACGTAACTACGCAAATTCACTAACTTGCGCATTGTTCTTAACGCTACCTTTTAAGCTAGACTTTCTTCGCCACCTCAGACCTGGCGAAGCGCAATAGAGTAGATAGGGATTGCTTCAAAAAAAGTCAATTTTTTCTAAGTCCCAAAAAACGCTGGCGTGTTTTCTACATGATGGGTGATAGGCTGAAAAAGATCGAAATTTTTTTTGGGGCTCCCCTCCTTCCCCCCTACATTTCCTGACTCATGGCAACTTACCTAGACAGTGGGCACATGTGTAGGGCAAAATAACATTTTTATTTGATGTTTTGAAGGTTTTCTAGGCATTTGAAGAGGTGATACGTATTCTTCCATTGAAATTTGAATTTGGCGCCGTATGCAAATGAACCATCAATTGCGAAACTTCGCTTCGCTTGGCGAATTAACGCTAGTGCAACTTCGAAAACTTACGCTACCCCTGTGCGCAACTTCGGATTTTAGTGAATTTGCGGAGCGCTGGCGAAAATACGCCTGGTGAAGTGCGGCGAAGTTGCGCCTGGCGCAACTTCGCATATTAGTGAATTTGCCCCTTAGACTTTTCCAGACCTGCTGATCACCGTATTCCTATATGAGGCTAAAGTCCTTCTTCCTACTCAATTATAATTGTATTAACAATTTGACTGACCGAGCTTAAATCTACTGGGAATGTAAGTTGTTCTGACACCTCTATCACTTTACTTTCAAAATTTGAATTTTAACTATATGCTTATAAATGCTTTAGAAAAGGGCAATCCTATACCTATCAATAACCCTTCAAAAAAGACTTTTAGTTACTTTAGCAGCTAGACTAATAATTTCAAGATCTTAGAATAAAGACACTTATTAGAAGCCATGGACTTTCGCTGATTAAAGCTTTTATTGAAGCTTATTCCCAGATCTATTATAGGAGGCTGATCGCTTTCAGTTCCTTGACACTGGAGGACCAATCAACCAATACTTGCCCATTTGGTCAATTGGTGGACTTTGAAATAATCAAAGTTTTTATTTGGAAAAACTTTGTATCGAATTTGATCGATTGCGCTGTTACTTCGATTCATATGATTCGAATTTGAATGAAAACCGCCTATTCAGCTGAAAAAAGATCTTAGATTTTTCGAATTTCCGCGTTTCGCTGCCAGCAAATAAATTGGTGAAATTCTCAAAAAAAGTTTGACATTGCCGATAATTTACGCATTCCCATTGACTTTAATGCAATTGGACAAAATAGGCGCATGTCAAATTGTCAACGGCGTCAAAATTGTCGCTGGCAACAATTTCGACACTTGCAATTTTTTTGGCGTTTCGCTGGTAATTCGCAAATTTTTGGCGAAGTGAAACGGGACAAATTCGTCCATCACTATTGCTCAGTAGTGATGGGCGAATTTGGGGCGTTTCGCCTCCACAAAAAATTTGCGAAATTCAAGAAACAGTGAAAAATTTGCGAAAGGCGCCGGTGTCTTGTTTTTGATGCCGGAGTCCATTTTTGACGCTAGCGTCCGATTTTGGCGAAATTGCGCCGGCGTTCAAAAAATGGATGCCGGCATCCATTTTTTTTGACGCCTGCGAATTTTCGCGAATTTTATTCACCGGCGATGAATTCATGCCAAACTATTGCTCAGTCTTATTGCCAGAAAATAGTTGGACTCCTTGTAGATACAGTTCATTTGATAAATGGAAATTATGGATGTGACTAGGGATGGGCAAATTTTTTCACCTTGTTTCGCATCGAAAATGACGCCGTAGACTTGTATGGCGACTTGTGTCAAAAAAAAAAAAAAATAATAATTTTGACGCCCATAGACTTTAATGGGTCTCGGCGATATTTCGGCGGCGGCGAATTTTTGGCAAAACAACTCAAATTCGCCCAAGCCTGGATGCGACTACTTAGCTGACCAGATTTTCTTATTTGCACTTTCACAAAATGGATATTAATTGAAACACTTGATCATTGTGCCATGATCGGCGGGAAGGGTTGAAACCTGGCTGGTATTTTATTGATGCCAATGGTATTAATAGAAAAAAACAATAAAAATATACAAAGGTAAGTATTTTATCCAGAAAATGTAGCAACATAATCAGTGGTCTAATCAACTGCTTATATCAACCTGTAAATGTATACCTTAAAGGGGTGGGTCACCTTTAAATTAAGTTTTAGTATGTTATAGAATGACCAATTCTATGCAACTTTTCCATTGGTCTTCGTTATTTATCTTTATTTAATTTATAGTTATTGCTACTTTTTATTACTCATCAGACCCTCTCCGATTCATATTCCAGTCTCTTATTCAAATCGATGCATGGTTGCTAGGGGAATTTGGACCCTAGCAATTACCAGATGGCTGAAACTGCAAACTGGAGAGCTGCTGAATAAAAAAGCTAAATAGCTCAAAAACCACAAATAATAAAAAATGAAAACCAACTGCAAATTGTCTCCGAATATTACGCTCTACATCATACTAAAAATGAACTCAAAGGTGAACAACCCCTTTAAGTCATTTGATGTGGCCATTGATAAATGCAGTTTACTTCTAGTGATGGGCGAATTTATTTGCCAGCGAATAAATTCGCGAAACGCCCGCGAAAATTCGCGGGAAAAAATTTGCCGGGGTCAAAAAATGTTTTTCCCGAAAAATGGACGCCGACGGCAAAAACGGGCGCCGGCGTCGGAAAAATGGGCGCCGGCATCAAAAACGGGCGCCGGCGTCAAAAACGAGACGCTGGCGCCGAAACGGCGCAAATTCGCCCATCACTATTTACTTCCATGAAACTGTATTTTTGCGTATTTATGCGTATTTATAATTCAATAATTTTGTAGGACGTTGAGCCAAGCATCAAGGTCAGCTGCTATAAATTATTGTTTCTGTGAGATCCCTGCTGGAGTTGTCTCTTTAGTTGGCCCAAGGAAATATTAAGAGTCTCTTTACTTGCAGACTACACATTTTATTTCATGTTAATTTGCTTTTATTGGAATTTAAAATGACACCATGAGCATGTTTCTGGGACTTTGTTATTGGAAATATCAGATTTCCTGCTTTTATTGTGTCGTCTTAGGATTTGCTACGTGATCTGCTAGTTATTTAGGGGAAACATAATCTGTTTTTGGCCACCATGGGATATTATGTGATATAAAACAATATCATAAATTCCCAGAATTTGTTCGTTAAAATGTAAATGCGTCGCAATATATGAAACATTCTAAATAAATATTTTATTTTTACAATAGTTTAATTCACTCAGTTAAAACTTTACCGGATTGATTTAATTCCCTTATCTCTTGGCTTCTTTCATTTAAAAATGAAAAGAAAAAAGATCCTGGTTCCTATAATTGTAAGAAAACTTATATTCCACTGTTATGGTTTCGAAACGTTTTTTTTTTTTTTTTTTAAAAAAACGTAATTTCCCTCTGGCGCCAGTAAGGACAATTCAGTTCCTAAAGCAACGATCTATACAACGAAAATATTTTTCATTGGTTTTATTACTTAAAAATGCATTTTTGTGCAAATGAGCTAAAACAGTTCATGAATGATTATAATATCCTAGCACTTAAAAGGGCATACTTCTATTTAAAATAGAAAGCATTAAAAAATATGCAAATATGTTTGCAAAAGAATTAAGAGGGTGACTTTTGTGTAAAATGTGTATTTCTTGAATGATCTGGGAAGTATTGGTAGCAGCCATTTCTAGGGGTAGATTAATTGATGTAATAGAATTTATTAAAGGATAAGTATATCTTTAAAATACAAGAATGTTAAATTGACGAGGGTGCTATTCTAAGAATTTTTGCATTATATTTATTAATATACATTCATTATTTTTTTTTAATTCCAAGATATTAAGGGATACATGTGCTGTTAATCGGAATTCATTTTGTTACAACAGTTCCACCTGCTGGTCATTTTCTGACCATTCTGACCACCAAGTAGTCAAGAAGATTGTCAGGAGAAAGAACGAGGCTGCTCTGATGTTCTTCTGCTTAGGAAAACAATTAGAAACCTTTCTCAAATCTTTTCTAAGCAGAAGAACATCAGAGCATCCTATTTCTTTCTCCTGACAATCTTCTTGACTACTTGGTGGTCAGAAAATGACCAGCAGGTGGGGCAGTTGTAACAAAATTAATTCAGATTAACAGTACATAAATCCCTTAATATCTTGGAATTAAAAAAAAAACAACAATAAATGTACACTGCAAAAATATTTAGAATAGCACCCACATCGATTTGACATTCACTTATTTTAAAGGTTTACTTATCCATCTGGTGTGGCACCATTTTTAATTGGGGAGAAGGGTATGGCTATGCATGGAAGATCCATCAATTAAGCCTGGTCTTCACTGTTGTGCCTAAGGCATGTGCTTCTTCTGCCTACCCCCAATTCTGTCCCTGCTTTAAACTTATCTCCCAACTGATTTAGCAATTTATTGATGTTTGTGATTTGTGATGAATATGTGTGTTTTTATACTCATTTTATAGTAGTCGATGAGATATGTGAATTAATGAATACCGAGAACCACGCTTCTTGATTTATTGTATATTTACTATTTCCTGGTTTATATGCCGGGGAATCTCTACCGCTTCAGTTAAACTGGAAAAGCCACTCGGTAGAGAGGTGAATCGTTTTCATTAAGGGCCTTAGGATAGGATGGGACCTCTCCCATTAACTTAAAAACAACCTCTGAGATGCCGGATTTTTGGATTTGGACTTTTTGCAACATTGGGCTTTAATAAATCCCGGAAAAACAATTTCCCGCAAAAAAATTTGGATTTTATAGTGAAAAAAATCTGGTATTTTTCAAGTTTTTGGCATTCGGACTTAAATAAATAACCCCCTAAATGTCCAGTTGCCTTTGACGTAATTCTACTAGATATTGTTTATCATGACCTGGATTAGTGAGAATCTTCATAGACATTTTGGGGAGACTACCCTGAAAATGGTATGGGAATATGAAAGGACAGCCAGAAGACTTGCAGATTACAGATACCATCAACCATTTAACCTACAATGACAATATCAGGGAATCACACCATGCAGCCTACACCTGGGCGCTTCGGTAAAAGGAACAGGACACACCGGCACAGCATGGGTAAAAGACCACAGGGCCAAATTGAACCTGCAGAAAGCCCAGAAACACTGAACGGGTGAGACAAACCAACTTCTTAATTGAGGTCCTTCATCTTATGCTTGAGTATGTGAAGAAGACACTGGCAGCATGACTACCAGCTATGACGTTACAAAGAGTATTTGAATACACAGAGCCGATGCAGCTAGTATAACATGCAAAGGACAAGTTGAGGCAGATAAACAAATTCACCAATTTATTGTCACGTACCAACAACACCCGTAGAAAAGACAAATCAATACGGAGGGAAGAAGAACAAGACATCCCAAAATATCAAGGATGGGCGAATCTGGCAAATTTTTCACTGCTGTTTCACGAAAACATTCACTGGTGACAAAATGAGGAAATTTGCCGTGAATCCATGCCTGGCAATTAATTTGCCCACCACTATCAAGAATGTGTGAGTAAAGAATTTATCAGACAGGGAACTCATGGAACCAGAGAAGAAGGTCTTAGCCAAGGGACTAAACTTTGCTGCGGCCCCACGGTATGTCCCAGTGGTAGATTTTATCACAGCCACAGAATATTCTATCCACAACAATAAGATACATTTTTATGAAGTTGAAAACATCTAGTTGAAAGTATCAGTGGCCACTGAAGAACTGAAGAAGTGTGAGTGGTGAAAAGTTTTCAAGGAAAAACTAAATGTCCAGTTGCCTTTGATTTAATTCTACTAGATAGTGTATTTTAGAATTCCAGGCTTGGAGGCAAGATTTGGTTGCATAAAGACTAGTTGTACTGCCAAATTGATAATAAAATCATACATAAAAGTCAGTGATGGGCAAATTTTGACTCCCCGTGTCAATTTTGACCCCAGCATTAAAGTCAATGGGCGCTCCAATAATGTTGTACGCTTATATTTTTTTGACGCCGGCAAATTTTCGCTGCAGTTTCTAGAATTATTTAGCTGCCTGGTGAATTTATTTGCCCATCACTAGTGGTTAATGAAGGTTGTTCTCCACCTGCCTTTTTGAGGTCCACAAGGAACCTACATTTACCTCCTGTGATGATAAATAGGCCTTTGGTTTGCTGGAATGGTTTATTAGCTTTCTTATGGATCTAATCGCAGAGGGTTATTATGGTGGGGAAGAAGGTGATGGTTTTAACGTATTTTTGCTTACCAAGTCAACTACTTAGAAGCAATGCACTTCCCACCCATTGGTATGAAAAAGGGATCCCCAACCATTTTTAAACCCATGAGCTACATTCAAATGTAAACGAGTTGGGGAGCAACTCAAGCATGAAAAAGTACCTGAGGTGCCAAA
Organism: Xenopus petersii; assembly: GCA_038501925.1. Taxonomy (NCBI): domain Eukaryota; kingdom Metazoa; phylum Chordata; class Amphibia; order Anura; family Pipidae; genus Xenopus; species Xenopus petersii. The sequence goes on from CM076678.1 coordinate 150,304,294, forward strand.
TAAAGGTTGTGATTGGCTATTTGGTAGCCCCTATGAGGACTGGCAGCCTATAGGAGGATCTGTCTGGCAGTGCAACTGGTTTTTATACAACCAAAACCAAGCCTGGAATTCAAAAATAAGCACCTGCTTTGAGGCCACTGGGAGAAACATTGAAGGGGTTGGTGACCAACATTTTGCTCATGGTGGTCAGGGCCCCTCTATAAGTTTAAAAAAATAATTGGTCACAGGGCCCCCCTATAAGCCAAAAATAAAGATTGGCACCAGGGCCCCCCATAAAAGTTTTTTTTAAAAAAAACATTGGCTCCAGGGCCCCTCTTATAAGTTAAAAAGAAACATTGGTGCCACAGAGAATATTTTTAAAAAAGTATTGGTGGCAGGGGTCTATAGAGTATTAAAATACTACATTAGTGGTAAATAGAATAAAAAAAACAAAACACATTGGTGTCCAGGACTTCAACTTCGGCTCCTTGTGGCTTTGGGTCTTTTCGCAGCTTTAGGACTTCAGCTTTGGCTCGGTCTTGTTGCAACTTCGGGACTTCAACTTTGGGACTGGCTGTTCGGGACTTTGGCTCTTCGGGATTTTGGCTCTTCGGGAATTTGGCTCTTTGGGACTTTGGCTCTTCGGGAAGAATTCGGCTCTTCGGGACTTTGACTCAGACTTCGGCTCAGACTTCGGCTCAGACTTCGGCTCAGACTTCGGCTCAGACTTCGGCTCAGACTTCGGCTCAGACTTCGGCTCAGACTTCGGCTCAGACTTCGGCTCAGACTTCGGCTCAGACTTCGGCTCAGACTTCGGCTCAGACTTCGGCTCAGCTCAGACTCAGACTTCGGCTCAGACTTCGGCTCAGACTTCGGCTCAGACTTCGGCTCAGACTTCGGCTCAGACTTCGGCTCAGACTTCGGCTCAGACTTCGGCTCAGACTTCGGCTCAGACTTCGGCTCAGACTTCGGCTCAGACTTCGGCTCAGACTTCGGCTCAGACTTCGGCTCAGACTTCGGGACTTTGGGTCTTCGGTACTTCGGCTCTTTGGGATTTTGGTGCTTCGGGATTTTGGCTCTTCGGGACTTTGGCTCTTTGGGACTTCGGCTCTTTGGGACTTCGGCTCTTTGGGACTTTGGCTCTTTGGGACTTTGGCTCTTTGGGACTTTGGCTCTTTGGGACTTTGGCTCTTCGGGACTTTGGCTCTTTGGGACTTTGGCTCTTCGGGACTTTGGCTCTTTGGGACTTCGGCTCTTCGGGACTTCAGCTCATTGGGACATTGGGTCTTTGGTACTTCGGCTCTTTGGGACTTCGGCTCTTCCATACTTCGGGTCTTCGGTACTTCAGCTCTTTGGGACTTCGGCTCTTCCATACTTCGGCTCTTCTGTACTTCGGCTGTTTGGGACTTCCACTCTTTGGGACTTCCGCTCTTCAGGACTTCGGCTCTTCAGGATTTCGGCTATTTGGGACTTCGGCTATTTGGGACTTCGGCTCTTTTGGACTTCGGCTCTTTGGGACTTCGGCTCTTTGGGACTTCGGCTCTTCTGTACTTTGGCTCTTTGGAACTTTGGCTCTTCGGGACTTTGGCTCTTCAGGACTTTGGCTCTTCAGGACTTTGGCTCTTCGGAACTTCGACTCTTCGGGACTTTGGCTCTTCAGGACTTTGGCTCTTCGGGACTTCGGAGTTTCGGGACTTCGGAGTTTCGGGACTATGGCAGGTGTGGCATGGTTTCAGTGCTGTCAAGGGGGGCCTTGCTTTTTCGAAAAGTGCAGCACAGCCGGGCCCCCCTTTAGGCCCGGGCCTGGTACAGCAATACCCCCTGTGCCCCCCTGAAGGCGGCCCTGATAACTGGTATAAAATATATGTTTTTAAGTGTCTCCCAAAAGCTACATCACAGGGATCCCTTTGCCTAGAGATTACAAACAGCACAACATGTTACATTGAGAGCAACATGCTGGGCCCAGGATCAACCTGGGGATGACATTGGATCTTTTTGTTGGTTGTGGGGCTCTCTGATATGCAGCTAAATATTATTAGGTAATAAGCACTTAGACTTGGCTTGCCTTTTTTTGCATCTGTCTTTGGCATTATAAATGCATATTACAGCAATGCATCCCAGAAGGCACAATGTAATTTGTTGTATCTCAATGTGCTCTAATGAGAGTATAATATGAATTTTATAACTATATAGATTGTTCCTTTCCCATACAGTACGAAGATATGACGTTCATTTAGCTAAAACAGTCTACATTTTGCATTTCCCTGCTGGGGCTTTTTAAAGTTGTGATTTATCGACTTTCCCATTTTCCCATTTATCACCTGAATTATGCTCTAAGAGCCATTTTGATTGTGGACGTCCGCACAGAAGACTCTCAAGGCATCATACGGTTTTGTTGCTTTTTTTTCTCTTCTTTAAATGTCGAATAGACCCAAAAGCATCCTTTGTTCTCAATGAAAGGGATGATTGAGCGCTGCGTTTAGGAAGAATTAGAGTTTGTTTGCTCGCAATATGTATGCTCCAAGGAAAATTACTTTTTAGATTACAATTTTTGTACTCTTATTGATTTCAGTGATATTGCCACCGCTAGATAACTGCACAAACATAAAGGGAAGAATCTTGAATGCGAGTCATATTTCTCAGCGGAGCCATGAAATAAATTGCTGGATTATTTTAAAGGACATCAACCTGGATGCATTCACTTATTTCCCCTGAAAAAGTAGCTTCTTAAAGAGTTTGGGCAAATTGGAAACAAAGCAATTAGAATGATGTTGTTTTTTTTGGGCGATATTATGTTGCACTTGACTGAACTTAAATTCAGTTTAAGGCAAATTAACCAAATACAAATTAAACTCTTTATTTAATGATCACTCCCAGACTGGGAGCAGTAGCACTTATACAGGTATGGGATCCGTTATTCAAAAACCCATTATCCAGAAGGCTCTGATTTATGGAAAGGCCGTCTCCCATAGACTCAGTTTTATCCAAATAATCAAAATTTTTAAACTGATTTCCTTTTCTTTGTAATAATAAAACAGTAGCTTGTGCTTGATCCCAACTAAGATATAATTAATCCTTATTGGAAGCAAACCCAGCCTATTGGGTTTATTTAATGTTTAAATGATTTTCTAGTAGACTTAAGGTATAAAAATCCAAATTACATAATGATCCATTATCCTGAAAACCCCAGGTCCCACGCATTCTGGATAAAAGGTCCCATACCTGTACTAGGGGAAAATATAAGGAGGACATTTAGCGCAGACAGCAAAATGTACTATCAGCCATCAACCTTACAAGACGGAAATTTGGCAGGTTTGGCAGTGATTAATGGGTGAATGACTGGTTTGTGATATCACAATCTGATTATGGCTCTATGCAATTTATTATATGTATCTAAATTATTACGTTTCATAGTGCGGTTCGGTGACATATCAGGCCGAGAGACATAGTGGTGTCATTCAGATGCAATCGCCTGACAAATGATAGTTTCAGATTAAAATCATTTGGCATTATCCGGCATTTGGAAACTGTAATCCTGGAGTGTAACATTTTTGTAGTGGAGATTTGACATTCTTCTTTATTGACCTTCACTGCAAAATTGTGTTTGGAAAAGGAAGCTAAAACAAACTGTTGTGTAGTGCCAGGTTGTTAGAACCTGTGTTATAGTTGCTTACCTGTTCCCCGTATGGTGCTCCTCATCTTCAAAAAATACACAAGGGCACACATGCAGCCATCTTTTTTCTTCTCCAGCACTTTCCTTTGCCAATTCTGTATAGGACGTATGCAATAAAGAAATCGGGGAGGTGGCCAAGAGGAGCAGTGTTGGACTGGCCCACCGGGATACCAGGAAAACTCCCAGTGGGCCCAGGTGTCAGTGGAACCTCATGCTGCTAAACATTTGGCCTATTTCATGGTCATTTCCTATTTCTATGAGAACAAAGAGGCTAAATAGATGGAATAATAGATTATAGTATGTAAAGAAAAGAGACTAGGAGAATAGAGGTTGAGTGAGGAGAGGAAGAAGAATAGTACTGAGAGTGGGCTCCTAGTCTAAAGTTTTTTGGTGGGCCCCTAATCTAAGGCATATGGGTGGGCCCCTGGTGTCCCAGTCAGACACTGGAGAGGAGGACCAGAGTGGGGAGGGGAATCTTGTATAAAGGATAAGAAGCCTGCACTCACTAGCTGGATCCAATATAATAAGGTGCACGTCTCTGGCAGCCACTTCCACCCAAACTGAAGGCACAATTTTCAAAAATTGTGGGGAGGGGTATAGGCAAAGGGGAGGGGTGGAGTGCGGAGGGGAGGGTTATCAGCGGAGGGGCAGACTGAAGTGGGGAGGGGAAGGGCCGGAGTGGGAAGGGGAAGAGGCAGAGGGGAGCGCCGGAGTGGGCAGGGGAAGAGGCAGAAGGGAGAGGTGGAGTGCGGAGGGGAGGGAGTAAAGAGGAGGCAAAGTGGCAGAGGGGAGGGCCGGAGTTCGAACAGCAGAGGGGAGGGTTGTGCAGCAGAGGGAAGTGACTACAAAGTAGGGGTAGGCAGAACTGGTACCTGCACAGCGCCCCCTATTGTTTTGCCCTAGGCAGGTGCCTCTTCTGCCTACCTCTAGTTCGACCCTGACCCGAAGAATAGCGGAAGCAAAGGATTTTGTTGGGCTGGAGGCAGAGAAGAAAGGGTTTTATTGCTCAAACATATAAACCTGGTTCATTTCCTAGTGATACTATCCATAACTATCCATCTATTTCATTACATCGTACGTGTCAGGCTGATCAGTCTTTCCCTGTCTCCCTCTCTGATATAACAGGAGACGTGTTGGGTTGCTCCGTGTCTGCAGGATGATATCAAAGTCTTGCAGCAAATACTTCATTATTCTGTGTGTCCTTGTTCATTGAAGTCTCTCACAGGTTCCGTTTCCTTAGAAACAAGACTGCGGGACTGAAGTGACAGGTCTCATGTACATTAAACATGAATTTAAGTGGCGGTGTGTAATTGGTTTTGATGCACCGAATCCTGCTGAATCCTTGTGTCTGGCCGAACCGATTTTGAATGCTAATTTGCATATGTAAATTAGGGGCGGGGAGGGAAATCACATGAGTTTTCATCACACAAAGTGAAAAAAATGTTCACACTTTTTTCTTCCCCACCCTTAATTTGCACATGCAAATTAGGATTCGGATTAGGTTCGGTATCGGCTGAATCTTTCACAAAGGATTCGGGCAAATTCCCAAATAGTGGATTTGGTTCATCCCTAATCATTGGTCAAGATGGACATATTTCAGCACCATCAGTTTTTTATTGCCATCAATCTTCAATATCCGAGAATGGATTCAAAATACTAAAACTACTGTACAATATGTGCTGTTAAAGGAGCTGTTCGCCTTTAAATTAATTTTTAGTATGATGTAGAGAGTGTGATATTCTGAGACAATTTGCAATTGTTTTTTTATTTTATATTATTTATGTTTTTTGAGTTATTTAGCTTTTTATTCAGCAGCTCTCCAGTTTGCAATTTTCAGGGTCCGAATGACTCTAGCAAACATCCATTGACTTTAATAAGAGACTGGAATATGAATAGGAGAGGCCTGAATAGAAGGATCAGTAAAATAAATCAGCAATAAGAATACATTTGTAGCCTTACAGAGCATTTGTTTTTTAGATGGGGTCAGTGACCCCCATTTGAAAACTGTAAAGAGTCTGAAGAAGAAGGCAATTGATTCAAAAACTATAAAAAAGAAAAAAATGAAGGCCAATTGAATAGTTGCCTAGAATCAGCCATTCTATAACATACTAAAAGTGAACTTAAGGGCAGAGACACACGTGGAGATTCGGGGAAATTAGTAGCTAGGCGACACACGGATCTCTTTGTTGCCTCACGAGGAAACGTCGGGAGACTTTGGAAAACAAAGCGATCCGAGTGACATCCCGCCGGTGAATAGTCGCTCGAAGAAGAGGTGATTTGTCGCCTAGCTACTAAAGCCGGCTGGAAGGTAGTTGGGGGAGATTAGTCGCCTGAAGAAGAATCAATTTTGCTAAATCTCCCCAAATCTTCTCATCTGCCTCTTCCCTAAAGGTAAAGGTGAATACTGCAACGTCACAAACTAAAGAGCAGGTAAGTAGAACAGATGAAAGAAAGAGTGCATCTTTTTAGGTTCATAATACATTTATCTGAATCTTCCACTGAATATTGCATTACCGTATATACTCGAGTATGAGCCGAGTTTTTCAGCATCCAAAATGTCCTGAAAAAGTCTACCTCGGCTTATACTCGAGTCAACAGCCTCTAGCTGAGATTGCAGTCACTGCTAATCATTCCTATACCAACAGAGAACACTTGGGGAGAGACTGCAATATCACACAGCACCCTCTGTTGGTTATATGAAAGATTAACAGTGACTGCAATATCATACAGCACCCTCTGCACATGGTAGTGGGATAATGCACACAGTAATCCGTTTTCACCATCAACTTTGCAAAGAAGTCCGGTTGATCGCTGGGGGGGGTCACTTTGGCAGAATGTGCACTGCTGGGAGACAGGGCTGTAGTTGTGTCTAGGCTTATACTTGAGTCAATACGGTTTCCCAGTTTTCTTAGGTAAAGTTAGGTACCTCGGCTTATACTCGGGTTGGCTTATATATCAAGTATATATATAGTTTGTTTGATTTGTTTTCATTTTCTCTTCCCTGCTTTTATAAAGTAATTTCTCACGTAGGTACTGTACGTCTCGGAGAGAGGATGCTGAGAATAATATTAACGATATTATTAAAAATAACACAATTTGGCGAAGTCCCAGGAAGTAAAATTGAATTATAAAATACAAAATAAACTTCAATAATTCCCAGATGTCTTTGTGGCAAAACACAATACATTTTCTTTGGAATTTCCACTGATTCTAAACTCCTTTGGCATTTCCACTATAATATTTTTCTCTGTATAATTTCATTATGTTCTGACGACTTTTTTATCCCAATGAAAGTGTTAAGCTCGCACAGTTCTGCTGGTTTAACTCTCTGACGGTTCGGACGCATGTCCAAATTTTTTTGACAGTAGCGAATCTTCCCGTGAATTTATTCGTCAGCGGCGAAACGTGAAAATTCAATGCAAATTCGAGCCAGGCAAATTTATTTGACCATCACTAAAGGCAGCCCCTAATACACTGTAGCCATATTACAGAGCACTACAGGGAGCAGCAAGGGTCAGCTTTGATCCATTCTTTGACTACATTTTATCACCAGCTTTATGTTAAATCTGACAATTTTTTTTTTTAATTCTTTGGTACAGTTTAATGCTATTGCAAACTGAAATATGTAGAGCATGGTCTACATTTTAACTCTGAATATACAGGTAAGGGATCTGTTATCCGGAAACCCGGTATCCAGAAAGCTTAGAATTACGGAATGGCCGTCTCTCAAAGGGGCTGATTTATCAAAGGTCAAATGTTAGAGGTTTTTTTCCTTGAATGATCTCAAAATTTGAACAGTATCTTATTTAAAAAAAACCTCGAAAGTTTAAAACTTGAATGAATATTACCAACCCCAAAACTTAGAATCAAAATGAATCTGAAAAAACTCCTGTGTTCGGAAGGCTATTAATATCTTCAAATGGGTCACTGGACCTCTGCCATTGACTTCTACATGAACTCTGCAGGTTTTAGGTGGTGAATAGTTAAATTCACGTTGTTCCCAGGGTCCAAGTATGATCAATCTCAAATTTGAATTCAAGTTTGGATTGTTCCCAACTCGAATTTGTGAGTTTTAACCAAAAATCCAACTTTAAAAATTTGAATTCGAATTTACAATTCGAACCTTAATAAATCTGCCCCTTAGACTCCATTTTATCCAGTTAATCCAAATTTGTAAAAAAAAAAATTTCCTTTATCGGTGTAATAATAAAACAATACCTTATACGTGATCCCAAACTAAGATATAATTAGTCCTTATTGGAGGCAAAACCAGCCTTTTGGGTTTATTTCATGTTTACATGATTTTCTAGTAGACTTAAGGTATGAAGATCCAAATCACTGAAAGATCCATTATCCAGAAAACACAAGGTCCCCAGCATTCTGGATACCAGGTCCCATACCTGTACCTCCAATAAGTATAGATTCCGATGCAATAGAATAAAATGCTTACTTAGCACTATAGATACTTGGGGTGCCTTTATTCAGCCGCTCTCAATAGTAGAAAACTGCTGCATGTGACTCTTTACTTCAGCTGGTCCCTCACAAGAGTATTGTAAGTAGGGTGTGTGCAGGTTGAACTATAACCCTTAAAACATTTACTTTCACAAAAAACTTGGGTGCCAGTGGTTCTTATATAGGAATGGTAAATATGTCAAAGAAATGACATAATAGATTAGGTACTGTAGTTTCTTTCACAAACAGTGTCAATCATAGCACAGGTGTCTCAACATACCAGGACCTCACCATGTGCTCCTCTCCTCTCCAACACTTCAGTCTCGTCGTTGGAGCACAAAATTGCTCTTACTCTCTTACACTGTCTAGCTCACCCTACTATATTATATGTATATTATAACAGGTTCTACTTGCCTCTGTCCTTACTTCATTGACAGGGTACTTCCCTGTATTCACTAGGCTTGAGATATCTTAGGGCTCAATCTTCCTACTTAAACCTTTCGAATGTCACCACCCCCATTGGATTAGAGTCCGAAGAGACAGAAGCAGCATGAGCTTCCTCTGCTTTTATAGACTAGAGAGCAGGCACTTACCATACTGCTCCTGCACCAAATGGAAAACCTCTTTCTCACAAGACATAAGCCACACTTCCCCACCTTAGGGATCATTAAGTCCATCTGGTCCTCTGCATTTACTTATAACAGAGTATCATTTTCCAACTAGAGAGGAACATGACAGAGGCACGAAAATACAAATGATTCCATATCCAGGTTCTTCCACTCCCATCTCAGCGAACTCCTTCTGTATAGACCTCACGTTGTGTATGAGGCATTAGTGCACTGAAACATGAAACTGTTGCAGAAAGTAGGGAGCATAGAATTGACAAGAATATCATTGTATGCTGTAGCCTTAGAGGAAAGGTGAAACCATGGCAGGTGCCAATTTGACCAAGGAGCAACCTTTGTGTTTATGTTTGCTTGCATCACCAGGCCAGTGCTCTTCTTTTTTATATAAAATATTCTGAACTGGGGATGCACCGAACCAAGGACTCGGTTCGGGATTTGGCCAGGATTCGGCCTTTTCCAGCAGGATTCGGATTCGTCCGAATCCTTGTGTCTGGCCTAACCAAATCCTAATTTGCATATGTAAATTAGGGACGGGGAGGCCAATCATGTGACTTTTCATCACAAAACTAGGAAGTGAAAAAAATGTTCACACTTTTTCCTTCCCGCCCCTAATTTGCACATGCAAATTAGGATTCGGATTCGGTTCAGTATTCGGCTGAATTTAGCCGAATCCCAAATAGTGAATTCAGTGCATTCCTATTCTGAACTGCACATGCACTTACCCAGGTTAGTCAAGGAATTCCAGATTCCAGGGAAAAAAAGATGTCTGCATGGCTCTCAGAATAAAGTGCTCCTGGCAAAGGTCTCTTGAAGAGGATGAGTATAGGTAGCTACAGGGCCGGATTTAAAAATTTGGGGCCCCTAGGCCATCCGGCTGCTTGCACCTCCACCTGACCCCCCAGCTGCTCATACCAACATCGAACCAACAGCAGGTCACCCATCTGCTGCTGCCATCACCCACTTCGATCCACTTTGATTTTCTTCACTGTAATCTTCTTCACCATGGACTTGGCGGCAGGAGATTTAAATGTCTGCCAAACTCTTCAGCCCAGTCCCCAGTGTAGGGGCAGCCAGCAGGCAGCATGCCACCCCCAAACTTCTGCCGCCTTAGCCCGGGCCTTTGTGGCCTGCTCACTAATCTGGGCCTGGGTAGCTAGCATCACTAGGGGGTTCTCAACAACCTGGAACCCTTCAGTGATTTTAGGTTTCCTTGTCCTTTAAGGTTTGCTTTCAGTAGAACTTGATCCCTTGCCTAAACATTAGAATCAGACCTATTCTCATCCATCAAACTTTCATCAGTATGCATTTAGACGAGTAATGTTCTCCTGGTATCTACAAAACCAAGACTACATTGAAATGCCACCTATCATTTTACACCACTCCAGCCAACTCTTGGCATTGCACACGGTGAAGTTTGGTTTATTTGCCTCTGATGACCTATAATAAAACCCTGCACTCACAATGAATAGTTCATGCACTGATATTGTTTCTGGTGGTGGAACTCAACAATAAATGTTCAGAAGACATGTTCTTTTGGACCACATACTTTTAACTATATAGTATTCGGGGGAAACAGTCCATTTCCGTCTCCTCTAATGAGATTATTTTCCCGCACCCATGGAACGCTTCTTTATTAGGTCAGTTTTTGTTACCCGCTGCTCTTTAACATAACATCATCTTATTTTCTGCTCATTAGAGCCCTTTAACTAACTTTCAGATTACACAGAGAAAGCCGTGCCTTTGTGTATTCACTGTAACAAGGTCAGTGGTGGGAAACTCAGCCGAACAATACGGGTTACCAAGTGACAGAGCGAAGACTGTGGAATTAGACAAATAAAAGCTTTGCGTATGCTCAGAGGTCTGTTTACACCAACCTGGCATCCTTCCAGCTAAAATTAGTGCCAAGTCTGATGTTAAACACAGTTTGTTATCCTAAATCCTGATTGCATGAGGTCTTTTTTATTATGCGTGTACGTATTCTTTAAGCACTTGTTAGAAACGCAGGCACAGAAGGGATCTCATTGAATGGCACCTCCCGTTGGTTCCATTTGAAAGCTTGTGTTTAAAATGCGTTGCATACAATCTGTGCCTTCATCAGCGCAGGGAGAAAGTCTAAATACTTACTTTTCAACTGAGGCTTTGAAGTAAATGATAGCCAAGAAGGAAATGTCACGTAATTTTATTTTTTTTTTTAAGCACCACTATGGAAAGGAATGAAGAAAGGAAGAATTTGGTTTTGAGGATGGTTCTGATTTTGGAACCAAGTTGCTCACTAAGTTCATTGCTTTAATAGGAACATTCAAGATAAAACAAAAATACATAGGGCGCTCAGAGTATTTGTTTTAATGACTAAGGGGTGATGTTTATTGCCCACTTTCTTGTGCCATTTACAAAGTAGGGTGCAGTGTCCCTACAACTAAGGAGACAGAGGTAAAGCGATATCCCTTGTAGGCTTTCCATGGGGTCTGCTTCTCAGAAACCTAGAAGAGAAAAGAAGAGATTCAGCTGGTTCATATAACCTGCCCATTAAGGACTGAATTCCAATTCCATTGCTTCTTGTTTATCTCTTCCTTGGATGTCTGGAGGAGACAGGTCTCACTTGTGTGTCCAGCGAAGAGACATGGTTCTGGTTGTTCCTAGTGACTGAGAGGAAGCCCGAGAGAGAACCAAGGGACCTTTGGAGCACGAGACAAAGAGAGTGTCTGAGATTGAGAAACAGAGAGACCCAAGGGGAATGTGACTGTCCCTGGAGAAAGGCAGTGTTTGGACAAAGTGCAGCAGTGAAGCTGATTGTAAATAAGGCTGTGTGACCTGGCGGATAGAGAGAGGTTTTCTCTGAATACAGTGCTAACCCTGTGTCGGACCAGAGTCTGGGAAAGGCCCTGGATAGTGAGGAAGACTACAAACTCATCTTAAGCTGGCCATAGATGTTGAGATTTTTAAAAGATCCGATCCTCATTGCGAGAGCACGATTTCCTCGCTACGAATTGAACATCAACTAAAAAGACCAATTTGCCAGGAAAAGAAAGGGGAGCTGCCTGCTTGGCCCTGCAAACATAGATACATTGCACTGGGACCGACAAAGATTTTTTGACCTGGCCGATCAATTTCCTGACAGATGTCGGCCGAAGAAATCGTAAGATGTGTTCGATCGTTTGAATCCCACTAACCACACGATTATTTCAAAGGATTGGTCGGTCTTTGCTAAAATTGGTCGTTCGCAAAGAAGAATCGTCGTGTCTATGGGGACCTTTAAAGACTGTTCTTTATTTTTTGATGCCATATGAAGATAAGCACCTTGCTTATGTTTTTTGAGTGAAAAATGAAAAGCATATACTTATTGTATGCATTTGTTTGTGTCTCTTCTCTGCTTCCTTATATTCATTATATTCTTCCCTTCAGCTTCATGTTCCGTCTCCTGTTTCTAGCCATGTTTTGGAAAAGGCTTTTGCCCCAAACTCCATAATTCACTTGAAGTATTTGAATATTTCTTTTATATCCCTTCTCCCCTTTCCCTCTTTTAAAGGAGAAGGAAAGTGTTCTTGCACTTGGGGAGGCCCAAATTTTAGGCACTCCCATGTGATTGTATTGACTTACCTAAAACCCTGGGCCGGGGCTCCTATCAGCATTAAAAACTCACACAGCTGCGCATGCGCAGTAGAACGAAAAAAAAAAAAAAAGCCGAACTTTAACTAAAACTTTAACTTTAACTAAAAAGTTGCTATTTCATTCTGCTGCGCATGCGTCTGCCCCGGGAAATTCGAAGAAAGAAAAAGACGGATGAGGATCGCTCTGTGGTGCTCACTGGTATAACCCCAGGCCGGTGCAGTTTTCTGCTGATAGGACCACCGGCGCGGGGTTTCAGGTAAGTATATAAAATCACTTGGGGGTGCCTAACATTTGGCACCCCCAAGTGCAAAAAGACTTTCCTTCTCCTTTAATCTGTATATACTTAAGTCCTGGCCCCTTTTGTTGATTCAAAAAGTCTAACCAGTGGTAGCCTGGTATTTGCACTGCTTTACTCCCTTGGGCACTGCCACTATACTGTATGGGCAATTTAACAACTGAAGACCATAAGTCACCAAGCTGCTTTGGGTACTAGTATTCTGTAAATTTATAATATAATGTTAAGAGGATGAGCCCCTTTTATAAATGAGTTCTGGTATGAGTCATTGGCTAGGGCAATTTTTTCTTACAAAAGAAAACAATCTTAGATAAATTGTAGATAAATTACACAATGGAATTGTGCAAAGTGGATTTGACCTCATCTTGTTGGATAAGCATGTGGGAGTCATTTATTGCCTGCAGGCCAGGGTGCAAATTTCAAAAAAATGGGTGTAATCTGTCCTGGTTTTTGCCCTTTCTTCCTTGTCCAGCAGGTAAGAGAATTGCTGCAGGCAGGGTCAGACTGGTGGGTGCAGAGTCCACTGGGGTTGCAGCCCCCTACAGAGGCCACCTCAACCCACCCTCCCTCCTCTCCCGTGTAAATTAAACCTTTCTCCAGGGAGTCGGGGAGGGAGATCAGCAGCCTGGTGGAGCACCGGCAGGGTTCGGGTCTGGGCCACCAAGTTTTTTCCCTGTATACCGCCAGCCCAGTCTGACCCTGACTGCAGGTCACTTTGTTCTATTTCAGAGTACAGACACCTACATTGTCGCCATGTATACAGTGCTGCTTACATACAACATCTCTGTGTTTATGAGGGCTGGGCACTGGGAGGCATGTAGATAAAGCCCATCTTGCCCCCTGCCCATCCCCTTCTTGCATGTCATTCTTTAAGGAGTGCAGGCCACATCTGGCCCCTGTACTTATCACCTACCTATGGCAAGGGGTAAGTACAGGCAGTGGTTTAACTAGATATTACTGGGCCCCACAGCAAATAATTTTTCAGGCCCCAAAAATGTCTAGAGGTTGAGTTGTTTTAACAGGATTTATTCAAAATATATATGAATTAGGGACTCATGGGCCCCTATACCTCCTGCCCCCCCCTGCAGCTGCAGGGTCTGCTTCCTATATAGATATGTCTCTGAGTACAGGGCACCCTTGTGCCCACCAACACTGCACTTTCATCTTGTGCCAAATCTTTTATGTAGTGTGAGGTGCAGAGTACAGAGCATAGCCAGACCCCTCATATCTGAAGGTTCAATGATACATTTATTAGACTTTGTCCTGGTCAGGTTAGCTTTCCTTAGCTTCCTCGTATCATTATAATGTCATATCCAAATGACTGACTAAAACTGGTCCCAACCAGGATGCAATGGCCCAAGCAAAACCCAAGGATGTCCAAGCAGTGACCACTAAGCTACTTTGCCCGTCAGCTTCTCCAAACGGACTTGTTTGGGGGTGGCACTGGCAAGACAAATGACTTTCAAAACAAATTCCACTTCTCCTAAAAGATTTTATTTTACATACATGAATTTTCATGAGTATCAGACATATTTTTGAGCCCACACAGGTATTAGATCCCACATGCAACAGTCAAACTAAAGATTTGGGAATATACATTAGCAGCATAAGAGGAGCGGAGCAACCCAGAAAATATTTGGAAGGCTCCTTATACAGAAGCAGGGCACATTTCCAATATCTTAGTGAAGGAAATCTGGCAATTTAGAATTTTAATGCTGTTTTTCTCTTTTCATAGACCACAAAATATCAATCACTTGATAAGTTGCCATTTACTTTGGCAGAAACAAATGTGAACACAAGGAGAGCTTATCTCAGACAAGAGTTGCCTTTTATACTTCTAAGTACTGAATTATTAAAGGAAATATAGACTGAAAAAATAACAACAAAATCTATAAAGCAGCATCCCAAGGTCAGTAAGATATATAATTAAGCCAGGTCCAGGCATTGCCATTTTGGGACAGGGGGAAGGATTTTCTCTGCGTGAGGCTTGATTGATAAGTCATCTGCTGGGGGGTATGTTTGACTTTCTGTAGATCAATTTGGAAGGGAAATCAATGGACTTATTTGCATTTTAACTCACTAGTGAAAGTAACATTGCTTCACATGCATGGGGGACATTAATATTATGCAGGGATGGTTCTCTTCGCAATCACTAGTGGTGGTTTATATATTTGGGTTTACAGTGGTGGGTGAAGACTCTGATAATAGCCTACTAGATTGGGAGTTGACCATGAGGGTAAGAATTTGTCTCTGGTACTTGATCTTATTGTTTTGAATATAAGAAATTAGGGCTCATTTAACATAAGTGAGGCACAAAAGTATATTTTTCCCCCATTATACATCTCATACCCAGAATGGATCACAAGAGTTGTGCGCACATTACATGTAAGTGTAACGTAGGGTATCCCAAGCCCAGATCAGACTCCGGTCACGGCCCACTCTTCTGCCTATAGCAGCTTTTTTTTGGCTTTGGGTGGAGCACTCTGCTACTCAGATGCAGCCAGGTCTTATTATGGGAGAATCAGGGAGAAATTTCTGGGCGAACACAAGAACTGTACGTGTAGGAAATGGATGGGGGGAGCAGGCAGCATAGACAAGAACAGGTTGGGTCAAACCAATCGGGCTAATCAGTACCTAATCACAGAGCAGGGACAAGGTTGAAGTCACAGGCCAAGATCAGAAGCGTAGCACCAAATCAGAAACCAAAGAAAAGTCAAACAAGGGCAGGTGTCAATTCAGGCAGCAGATTAGCAAAGTTCGGGACAGGCAAGGATCAAAAACCGAATATCAGACTTAGAAACACACCCAGGAACTTTGGAAGAAACCTTTACACTGGGCAATCAACATTAGGCAAGGATCCCTATAAATATTTGAACTGGGCGTCACTGTGCAATGACATCACGTATAGGGCGAAGATACCCCAGCGCTGCGCAACCAGGAAGCGGCACAATACTTGGCGCACGGGTTAAACAAGAGGAGGCGGCAGGTGTCCTCGCAGGAGCGATGGCGGGCGTCCTCGCCACATGCCAGGTAATTTCTTCACAGTAAGAGGTGTCCAAGGTATATCCACATACGTGCCCATTACTTGGATGCCAAATAGAAGCACCTTCTGGTAACTGGCACAGCTGGAGTAAAATTGAACACAATGAGGGATCGATGAAATGTCATCTAGTTGTATCTATCCCTAATCCTCAGTGGTTCGTCAATACTGTTCCTTACAGGACTGAGGCTTTCAAACATTGCTTGGGGTGTTTATATTGTGTTGAAATTAGGGTTGCCACCTGTTTGGTTTTGACCCGGACAGTTTGGTTTTTCTTAGGGCTGTTCAGGTCACAACTGCCTGTTCGGGTTTCAACATTGTAAATCCAATAACAATAATCTGGCCAATAACCACCTCTGATGGCAAAACCCCACCCAATTGAGACACACACATGCCCCCAAATGTCATAACCCCACCCTCATATGTCACTGCTCCTCCCCTGATGTCATCCCCCAGTCCTCTTGTTCGGTTTTTTTAAAGTCAAATGTTGCAACCCTAGTTTAATGTATCTTTAACTTTGTTTTGGGGTAGGGGGGACCCTGTTCCAATGATGAATGCCCACTGTTCGTTTGGATTTTCGACGTTGTTACAAATGGTTGTCATAGATATTCACTCCAGGGTCTTTCAACTGAGGTTTAGTATCTTTCACAAAGGATTCAGAGGTTTTGCCTAATCCAAAATGGTGGATTCAGTGCATCCCTATCACAGACACAAAGCCTAAGTCACACTGGAGGCTCAAGGGTGAATGTCCTACAATGGCCTAATCACAGCCGTGATCTGAGTCCATCTAAGAATCTGTGGTTAAAATTTGAGGTGCACAATTGCCATTTGACCAATCTGAGCCACCTGGAGTATTGTAAAATTGGTCAAAATAAATTCAGAACAGTGGGCTAAGCTGGTAGAGTCCTGTGTGGAACTCATTTTTGAAACCCAGAACCGCATCCGGATCCACAACCCCCATTTGTTTAACGCGCTACCTGACCTGCTACTGCCTTATCCACTATCCAAAACCACTACCTGGAGACCACCAAGAAATAGGAAGTGCTGTTGCTGTAAACCAGAAGTTACATCATCAGAGTGGGCAGGTTTATTTTAAAGAAATGTATAAAAGGACTAAAAGTTGCTTTGGATAAGGCCCGAGACCCAACCTACAAATCCACAGACTCGTCAATCAACATCAATACCTGCACCTAAAAGTCCAACCCACAACTCACAGGTTCCCGGCTGCAGAACTCTATAAACTAGTACCTTCTAATCCCAAAATTTTGGCAACAAAAGGAGGCTCTAAAACGTGTTACAGTGTGGAAATTGAGTACAGCATATTTCAGGATTTTGTTTCCATAAACCAAAGTCAGATTAAAAGAAATATCACAAGAGCAGAATTTCAGAGTAGGGTTTGTTTCCAGTAAAATTACAGAATTTGCCAAGGGTTGGAATATTTTTGCATAGTGCTGTATATAATCCACTTTACTTTCAGCCCAAGACTCATAATGTGTTTTATTGATACTCTGGAAATGCCGGCTGAGCTGAAAGACACAAATCTATTTAGTCTGCAGGCAGGACGCGCCCCTGTGCGTCTGATTCATTAAAATCAATGTAATACTTTCAGAGTAATGGGTTTGAATTTCTAGTGATAGTACAACTGCCTGGGTCATTGTAATGCTTCAGCAAGTTGCAGGTCAATGAAGCCCTTGGAATGTGATTGGGTCTAATCACATCCTATGCCCAAAAGGCGGCTTTCATGCAATGGGCTTGGTTACATTGAAGGTCAAGTCTGTAGAGTGGGGTGCATGAGGTTTAAAGTTGGCACAATGTAAAGTTCTGGTGAGGGCCCAGCTCTTATGTGTAGGACCTAACTACAAGCTTATGTAGAGGGCAATGAGTAGGCAATATTTCATTACTGATTGGTCTACTACAGTGAGTGGCTAGCTAGTTATACTTTGCACCCACAGAAGCTTGCCAAGCAAGAACTGCTCACCCCTGGCTCCTGGTGTCCATCAAAGATCTTAAACAGACCAAAGAAGCTCTCCACCCCCTTCCATAGACATCAGCTTTTGGAGCAACCCCTTTTCTAGAAACTTCTAGGTCAGTCCTAACCAAGACCAAGCTTTAAGGGTTGTTACCACCTAAGCGTTAGAAAAAGGTTTATTAAGACGGGATTCCTAGAGTAGGGCAGGATCACAGCAACCCCTTTATATCAGTGTAAGTTGCAGCAACAAATCATAATCTATTTTGCCCCTTCCAACTGTAGCTCAGCGACGGCTGAAGTCAGGGCCACAGTTATTTATATCGCTCTTATTTTTCTGAACTGCTTATATTTGATTAAATATCCTGCACTCATTAAATCTGTTTAATCCAAACAAATTGTTGCAAATGAAGATGCGAACTGAACAGTGTCCCCGTGCGTGGGCTCTTTTTAGCACCATTACACTTTGCCAGGAGCCAGGAACGTGGAGACAGATGGAGGAACGGGAACATTTTATCTAAGGGCCTCATTCATTTAGAGAAAATCTCTTATGCTGCAGTATCATAGCTCCAAGTAGGTCTCCAGTGCGAATACGGGTATGGGACTTGTTATCCAGAATACTCAGGACCTGGGGTCTTCCGGATAATAGGACTTTCCGTAATTTGGTTCTCCATACATTAAAGGGCACCTATCACAGCCAAAATCAAACACATATTAACAATCTGACCAGTACAAGCTAAACACGTTTAATCAAACTACATATATAGTTTTTTTGAAAAAACTGCAGGTTTTAAAAAAATCCCTTACTTTGTCAAATGGGTTCTTTCACTAAGGGAGGCCATACTGTGACTATAACAGAGACTCTAATATGCAAATTTCAGGAGCATGCTCAGATTGTAACACTGCTTTGAGTATTCTACCCAGAATGCCTTGTTTAAGTAAACTCCTCCACTAGAAGTATCAGGAGATTTCCCTATCTTGTCCCCTGCTGGTAAAGTCATTATGCAAATGAAGGGCACACAGTAACTTCCAGCAGGGGGCAGCACTACTGAACAGCAGCAGCTAACACACAGGTTTGGCTGATTTGAAAATAGCTTAGAAGGGTTGATAAGCAACAAGGAATTTCAACTGAGCATGTGCGAGATTTCAGAGCTACAGTTGGCTGGGAAGATATAGGTAGGAGGAGCCAGTGAAATCCAAGATGGCTGCCTCAGCTAGAATTGCAGGGGAGATAGGGGAGATCTTGCAGAAGGAATAGTGAGCTGATCATTTACATTATTCAAACAATTCTAACTGTTTTAAAAATCGGATTTCTTGAACTTTCACATAGTGTATTTACTTAGTAAATGATTTTCGTCATGATTGGTGCCCTTTAAAGGGATACTGTCATGGGGAAAAATTTTTTTTTCAAAATGAATCAGTTAATAGAGCTGCTCCAGCAGAATTCTGCACTGAAATCCATTTCTCAAAAGAGCAAACAGATTTTTTTATATTCAATTTTGAAATCTGACATGGGGCTAGACATTTTGTCAATTTCCCAGCTGCCCCTTGTCATGTGACTTGTGCCTGCACTTTAGGAGAGAAATGCTTTCTGGCAGGCTGCTGTTTTTCCTTCTCAATGTAACTGAATGTGTCTCAGTGGGACATGGGATTTTACTATTGAGTGTTGTTCTTAGATCTACCAGGCAGTTGTTATCTTGTGTTAGGGAGCTGCTATCTGGTTACCTTCTCATTGTTTTTTTGTTTGGCTGCTGGGGGGGGTTGATATCACTCTTACTTGCAGTACAGCAGTAAAGAGTGACTGAGGTTTATCAGAGCACAAGTCACATGACTGGGGGCAGCTGGGAAACTGACAAAATGACTAGCCCCATGTCAGATTTCAAAATTGAATAGAATAGCTCTTTTGAGAAATGGATTTCAGTGCAGAATTCTGCTGGAGCAGCACTATTAACTGATTCATTTTAGAATTTTTTTTTTCCCATGACAGTATCCCTTTAAGCCTGCTAAAAAATCATTTAAAAATTAAATAGTATTGTTTTCCCACCAATTAGGATTAATTATATCTTAGTTGGGATGAAGTACAAGCTACTGTTTTATTATTACACAGAAAAAGGAAATCATTTTTAAAAATGTGAATTATTTGATTATAATGGAGGCCATGCTGTAAATCGGAGCTGTCTGGATAGCAGGTTTCCAGATAACGGATCCTATACCTGTAACCTTGAATCTGGGCACTGCAAAGAGTGCAGATAAAGACCCAACTCATGATCTCAATATCCTGCTTAGTTTCCCTTTCTTAAAGGAACTGAGGTGCCTTCAATGAGTTGACAGCAGCAGTCATTTACAACCACAAGTGCAGTTGTGTGGCCACTCATTTTTCTGAAGTTGTTATCCCATTTATTGAAGATAATTACATTAAAATGCCACTCTTTGCACTTCTGCTAAGTTCCAGTGACCGCTTCTATACATAGTTAGTATCCTATTGATGCTCTTCTGAGCACTTTTGCAATTAACATGTATTATTATTATTTTTTTTCATTTTCAAGATATAAGCTGATTCCACGCTGCTTAAATAATGAATTTAAGACAACAGTCCCACCTGCTATTCGTTTTGGTTGATTGGACACGGTAGAAAATTAAATTCATGAGAAAAGGCTTGTGACATTCTGCACAGAAAATTTAATTAGTGAGCTGAGAAGAGTCATCTCCCTTTATAATGCCTGTTTTGTGGGATCTTTGAGGGCTTGCTGAGAATATGGGTGGCTGTGAATCATAGAGTATAGACAATCACTATTTATTGGGCTGGTGGGGGGCTGTTTAGGCCTCTGTGTATATTAAATGCCAGGGCATATTTTGTGTCAAAGTCCAGGCCTGACCCTTAAAGTTGGCACAGGTAACATTGCCAACTTTATCTTTAAAGGGATTGTTCACCTTTGAGTCAACTTTTAGTATGATGTAGAGAGTGATATTCTGAGACAATTTGCAATTGGTTTTCATTTTTGATAATATGTGGTTTTTCAGTGATTTAGCTTTTTATTCAGCAGCTCTCCAGTTTGCAATTTCAGCAGTCTAGTTGCTAGGATCCAAATTCCCCTAGCAACCATGCACTGATTTGAATAAGAGGCTGGAATATGAATTGGAGACGCTTGAATAGAAAGCTGAGCAATGACAATAAATGTGTAGCCTCAAAGAGCGTTTGTCTTTAGATGGGGTCAGTGACCTCCATTTGAAATCTGGAAAAAGTATATAAAAAATGTATAATGAAGACCAATTGAAAAGATGCTGTTCTATTACAAACTAAATGTTAACCTAAAGGTGTACAATTCCTCTAGTTCTAACCGTTTCGCCTGCGAATAAAAAAATTGGACGCGTGTCAGAATAGTCTATCACGTCTAAACCGTTGTGCATCAACACTAGTCAGACGCCCATTGACTTTAACCCCAGCGTCAAAATTGATGCAAATTGACACGGGCGAGTATCGAGTTTCGCAAATTTTTCGCCATTTCGCGAATTTCACGGGAAATCCCCCTTACCCCCCGTGCCTACCTTCTTTTTCATTGAGCCAAGCTTGGGGCCAGGGAGGGAAGTCAGAATCGGCTTCCGTGCAAGGTCAGATCTGGGCTGGGGCCCGCCAGGTTTTTTCCTACTCTTCCCTCTGTAACACACAAGCGATAAGAATCTTTCCTGCAGAACCAGGTGGTTGACAAATGTTAAAGAGATCTCTGGTGATTCCTGGAAACTGGACTTGATTATGGGGGAGCGAGTGCTGGTCTCATAATTAAGACTGTATGGGAGAAAGGGATTTCCTGGAAATGTTCTATTAACATTAACACTGAGCAAATGAACAGAGCAGGAATTCTCTCAATAATTTATCCTCTCGCCGGCACAGAATGGGAGCTGTGCATGTTATTATTTATACAACACACTGCTTTTATTCCTTGGTGCTGTGATGGAGTCTGGTGTTAAATCACCGCAGCAAAACAGCAGGTTTTT
Organism: Xenopus petersii; assembly: GCA_038501925.1. Taxonomy (NCBI): domain Eukaryota; kingdom Metazoa; phylum Chordata; class Amphibia; order Anura; family Pipidae; genus Xenopus; species Xenopus petersii. The sequence goes on from CM076678.1 coordinate 150,325,927, forward strand.
TTCTACTGCAAAGTGGGATTATTTTTAACAACCGAGGAATATGTTTCCTTCCAACTCACATACTCCGTGTTATTATTATTATTAACATGTTTTTATATAGCGCCAACAAAGGGTGAGGAAGGCCCTATGCAGAAAGAGCTTACACTCTAAAGGGAAGGGAGTAATACACAAGGTGTGGGAGTGGGCAAGATCGAATTAAGTGGGTGAGAAATGTGCTACTGTATGTGGTGTTGTGTTTGGTAGTTAAGCAGAGTGAGGGGAGGCTTCTCAAAAGAAGTGCGTTTTCAGAGATTTCTTGAAAGCAGAAAGGTTGGGAGAAAGTCGGACAGACCGTGGGAGAGCGTTCCAGAGGAGGGGTGCAGCCCTTGCAAAGTCTTGAATGTGAGCATGTGAGGAGGTAATGAGAGAAGAGTTGAGTAGCAGGTCAGTAGAGGAGCGTAGTAAGCGAGTGGGTGAGTATATAGAGATGAGTTCAGAGGTGTAGGGTGGGGCAGAGTTATGAAGTGCTTTGAAAGTCAGGGTCATTAATTTGAATTTAATTCTGAAAGGTAACGGAAGCCAGTGCAGAGATTGACAGAATGGCGAGGCAGAGGAGGAGCGGTTACTGAGGTGTATGAGCCTCGCAGCAGTGTTCATTATGGACTGGAGAGGTGACAGTCTCTGGAGGGGGAGGCCAATTAAAAGAGAGTTACAGTAGTCTAGATGTGATATGACGAGAGAGTGAATAAGAATTTTGGCGGCATCTTGGGTGATAAATGGTCGTATTTTGGATATGTTCCTTAGGTGGAAGTGACATGATTTAATAAGTTACTGGATATGAGGAGTGAAGGACAGGGCAGAATCTAGGATAACCCCAAGGCACCGGGCCTGGGGAGAGGGGGTGATAGTGGAATTGTTAACTATGATGGATACTTCGGGGATGCTACTGGTGTTAGTTGGAGAAAAGAGAACCATTTCAGTTTTAGAGAGGTTTAATTTAAGGTAGCGTTGCGACATCCAGGTAGAGATAGCGGACAGGCAGGAGGAGACGCGAGTTAGGAGTTCTGGGTTGAGATCAGGAGATGAGAGATAGATCTGAGTATCAGCATAGAGGTGGTAGTGGAAACCATGCGAGTTGATTAATTTGCTGAGGGAGGAAGTATAGAGGGAGAATAGAAAGGGTCTCAGGACAGAGCCTTAAGGAACCCCGACAGAAAGAGGTAGGGGAGAAGATACTCCATTGTAGGAGACACTGAAGGAACGATTGGTGATGTAAGAAGAGAACCAGGACAGGGCTGTGTCACGAAGGCCAAGCGAATGGAGGGACTGGAGGAGGAGAGGGTGATCTACAGTGTCAAATGCAGCTGAGAAATCAAGCAGTATTAGTAGTGAGAAATGATTGTTGGCTTTAGTGGTTCATTAGTTAGTCGAGTCAGGGCAGTTTCCGTGGAGTGTTGTGGCTTAAAACCAGATTGTAGGGCGTCCAGCAGGTTATTGTCAGAGAGGAATGAGGTTAGTCGGTTGTAGACTAGGCGCTCAAGTAGTTTAGAGATGAAAGGTAGCAGAGAGATAGGTCGGAGGTTGTCAAGATTGGAGGGATCAAGAGAGGGTTTTTTCAGAATGGGGGTGACAAGAGCATGTTTTAGTTGAGAAGGAAACAGTCCAGTTGAGAGCGAGAGATTAAATAGGTGAGTTAAGGCTTTGATTAGACAAGGATTGGTATTGTGGAGAAGTTTTGAGGGAATCGGATCAAGCGGGCAGGTGGTAAGGTGAGAAGAGGCCAGAAGCTTTGAGAATTCCTCATCAGTGACAGGGGTGAAGGAGCACAGGAGAGACTGGGGAGTGTGGAGGGAGGGTGGTGGAAGTCTAGGGGGGTTGAGTAGTGTAATGTCCCTTCTGATAGTGTCAATTTTGTTTTTGAAGTGCTCAGCAATATCTTGAGCAGAGACAGATGTGCATGGAGGGGGTGGAGAAGGGGAAAGGAGAGTGTTAAAGGTGGAGAAAAGTTGTGCTGGTTTTTTAGAAAGGGAGTTAATGAGTGAAGTAAAGTAAGTTTGTTTGGCTTGGAAGAGGCTGGTGTTAAAGGAGCGCAGGGCAGATTTGTAGCTCCAAGAGTCTGATTCTGAACGGGATTTGCGCCAGCGACGCTCAAGTGCACGTGAATGTCTTTGGAGCGCTTTTGTATGAGCAGTATGCCAAGGTTGAAGTGGTTTGGGTCTAGCACTAGGGAAGGGTGAATTATTTGCTTTGTTTCGCCGAGGCTATGATGCCCATAGACGTATGGCGGCGTGCGTCAAAAAAATTAAGCACGTTTAGTTTTTGTAGGAGCAAGCTCATTTAGGGCAGTGGTGAGAGTACTATAGTAGACAGAGGTAGCCACATTAGGACATGAGATGGCTGAGATATTAGAGTGAAGAGAGTCAAAGGAAGAAGAGAGATGAGACTATAGCTTGCAAGTCACAGTAAGTAAGTGTTTGGGGAATAGCAGGGGTGAGGAGGGAGATAGTGAGAGTTGAAATGTGACCATATTTTGATCAGAGAGGGGAAATGGGGAGTTAGTAAAATTGGTGGTTGAACAGAGTCTGGTAAATATGAGATCCAGAGTGTTACCACTGGAGTGAGAGGGGGAGTCTGAGCACAAAGATAAGCCTAGGGAGGAGGTTAGTGAGAGACAGAAGAGTTGTTAATGTTGTTAACGGGTATATTAAAGTCACCTAATATGATGGATGGGATGTTAGATGAAAGAAAGTAAGGAAGCCAGGCAGCAAAGTTGTCCAGAAATTGTGCAGTTGGTCCTGGTGGTCGATATATAAGAGCAATGCAGAGGGAAACAGGAGAAAAGAGCCTAATGCAGTGAGTCTCAAATGAGGAGAATGATAGAGAGGGAACAGGTGGAAGAACTTTAAAAGTACAGCGGGGAGAGAGAAGCAAACGTAGCCCACCTCCAGGTCTGTTACCAGGTCTGGGAGTATGAGTAGGTTAAAGGAATTTGCAATGAAATGATCGTGTATAGCGGTGAGTTTGTTGCAGACAGATCTGGCATTCCAGAGAGCACAGGAAAGATTAACTGGGGCAAATTCACTAAGATTCGAAGTTGCGCCAGGCGCAACTTCGCCAGGCGTAGTTTCGCCAGCGCTCCGCAAAGTCACTAAAATCCAAAGTTGCGCACAGGGGTAGCGTAAGGTTGCGAAGTTGCGCTAGCGTTGATTCGCCAAGTGAAGCGAAGTTTCGCTAGCGATGGTTCATTTAGCGTAAAAGGTAGCGTTCAGTACACTGCGCGCGTTAGTGAATTTGCGTAGTTACGTCCGTAGCGAAAATTCGCCAGGCGTAAGGGTGCGAAGTAACACTAGCGAATCTACGCCAGCGTTCGTTAGTGAATTTGCGAAGTAACGAAAATGCCCAACGCTAGCGAATTGATGCTAGCGTTCGGCGCTTAGGTGCTTAGTGAATTTGCCCCACTGGGTTTTTGGGTATAGGAATAAGAATTCTGTACTGTTGGAATTTGCACCAAAGAGAAGGAGCTCATGGCTGTGATATAACTGGGATGGGGTAAGGGCCAGTGTTTGGGGAAATGCCCCCAGCTGCCAGCAATAGAAAGGAAAGATAGACTTAGTGAGAGCGGGATTTGTAAGTTCTTAGTTTGTATGAAAAAGAGGAGTTTCCTGAAATAGCTAAAACAGAGTATTTATATAATAACAGAGTACTTTATAAACTTCATGTGTGGAGAGGGAAGGAGAGGAAAGTAGAGAGGCTCAGATTTGTAAAGAACTGGGACTTGATGGGGGAGGTGGCACAAAATGTTTTATGAAGGATGAGAGTGAAAGGAGGAGAAATACAGGATAAAGCATTTTGGAGTAAGAAGTAACAAACTGGCAGGTACAAACAAATCTGTTTTCTTCTTATCCCAACTGGTTCAAGGTTGATAGAAGATAATCCGGTTCCTTTTGGCTTGTCAATGCCTTGTCCAACTGCCATTTCTAAGCACTTGTGAAATATTAGCACTTAGGAAATGTTAGTACTAGTGCCGAACCTATACTGGGACTAAATTTATATGTAGCTGAAAAACAAACAAAAAAAAATAAACCAGAGCCTAGTTGACTAATTAATCAATGAATCAATTAATCAGCTATCAAAGGGCAGAGTTTTACAGACACCAGAACCAAGTTTGGGGCTATAAAAATATCTCTTACAGACAAAAGTTATTGGGGTTAAGAGTGTTGGGCAGATTTATTGTATTACCTCTTCAAGCTGCACCAATAATGGCATGTATGGGCCCTTGTATTTGGCATCAATACATTCTCTATTTTGTGTCCATTCTAGCACTTCCACTGATATATGAACTTTTCTTTCTCTGTACATTTGTATTTATATATAAGTGGGTGCTACCGTACGGCTTCTGGAATCAGTCTATGGCTAAGTGACTTGTACCATGAAATGCATTAGGCTTTTTCAGGACGTGTGATCTCAATAAAAAAAAAATATATATATATATATATATATATATATTTTACTACATTCGGCCTATTACCATGAGATTTTTTGAGTGGTGATATGGTTCAATCCACTTCCTCTCGCTGTTGATTTGGGGCTTGGCACCTAAACCCAACATTTCTACTGGTAAGTTTATATGTGCTTTGCATCTGTGGGGGTTGTTTTTCTTCCTCATCCGGAACAGCCCCCATAGTTTGCTCATAACCTGCCCAAAGTGATATCATGAATGAACTATGACAGTATAGGTATTCGTTTTTGTACTAAGAACAATTCAGCAGGAACAATCCCCTAAATTTGCTCATAGTCTGTACAGAGAGATCCCATAAAACTATGGCAGCATAGGTATTCCCCTATACTAAGCACATATATGTATTCCCCTGTACTAAGCACAATTCAGCAGGAACAGTCTCCTAAGTTTGCTCATAGTCTGTACAGAGAGATCCCATAAATCTATAGCAGCATAGGTATTCCCCTATACTAAGCACAATTCAGCAGGAACAGCCCCCTAAGTTTGCTCATAGTCTGTACAGAGAGTTCCCATAAAACTATGGCAGCATAGGTATTCCCCTGTAGTAAGCACAATTCAGCAGGAACAACCCTCTAAGTTTGCTCATAGTCTGTACAGAGAGATCCCATAAAACTATGGCAGCATAGGTATTCCCCTGTACTAAGCACAATTCAGCAGAAACAGCCCCTAAGTTTGCTCATAGTCTGTACAGAGAGATCCCATAAAACTATGGCAACATAGGTATTCCCCTGTACTAAGCACAATTCAGCAGGAGCAGCCCCCTAAGTTTGTTCATAGTCTGTACAGAGAGATGGTAACTGTACATAAATATCCCCCGCCTTTATACAGCTGCAGTGAATTGATACAGAACCAGTAGCTTTCTTGTGTGCTTTGAAATCCAAAGTGGATTTGAAGTTCACAGAGCATTGGAGACATTGCCCGAGGCTAAAAGCAAAGTGAGCGCTGTGACCTTAATGTGCGTTCTGCAGTTGTTATGGAAACAAGATGTTGATATCACTTTTTTCTCAAGGTACAGAGCAATGAGAAACTCAGTGCCATATTTATTGTGACTAAGTAAAGAAAAAACTTATAACGTTGGAATCATTGTAAAATATACTTTATGCCTCAGTAGTACTGGGACCTAAAGCTGGGACCTATGGCGTTTGTGATGACAGTTGGAGCAAGCAATTATTTTCTGTTCTAGGTATTCAAGGAAAATGAGCCTGATGGCAATTTAGTGTGAGACTTGAGGTGTAAGCTTATTTGCTGGCACAAACTCTTGGAATGCACAATCTTTTCACATACAGGTATAAGCTCGGTTATCCGGAAACTGGTTCTCCAGAAAGCGCTAAATTATGCAAAGGCCATCTCTATAAACCCCATTATAAGTAAATAACTCAAATGTTTAATAATAAAACATTAGTTTGTACTTGATCTCAACTAAGATATAATTAATCCTTATTGGAAGCAAAACCAGCCTATTGGGTTTATTTCATGTTCACATGATTTTCTAGTAGACTTAAGGTATGAAGATCCAAATTACAGAAATATCCATTATCTGGAAAAACCTCAGGCCTGAGCATTCTGGATAACAGGTCCCGTACCTGAATTAACATGGGGTAAGTGATGGGTCCAAATAAATACTTGCCCAAAAAGACCCAAAACCCTCATCATCACTGATATGTAGGGTTAGACTTGATCATGAGGGTGCCAGGTAGGGTTGCCACCTTTTCTGGAAAAAAATACTGGCCTTCCTATATATTTATCTTTTTTCCCTATTAATAACATTGGGATCAACCATAATTTTAACCGGCCAGGCAGGTAAAATACCGTCCAGGTGGAAACCCTAGAGCCAGGGGATCTCCTGGTAAGTTAAGGCAACCTCTAGTCTAACTATCCAGTTGAATGTAAGAGAAAAGGTGAATGAGAAAAATTTGGGGTCTGGATACCTCAATCAGATTAAAGCAGAGCAGAGATTATTGGACAGCTTTGTTCCCTTTGAGATCTAACATGTGTTCAAGACCCCCTGAAGACCATAACAGGGTTCAGACATATGGAAGCATTTCCCCCATACTTCCAAGAATATCTAGGACAACTGATTGGCCCCAAATCTTTCCAGAACTTACCCTAAGGCTTGGATTTCAGGAGTATTCATAACATTCCCCACAAATCCTACTCTCTGGCCCATCCAGTTTGGGAACAACTAGCTTAGAGTTTTTTCAAATTTTATAGGTGATAAGAAAATAATGATAAAAAACTAGTCTTAGAATAATTCAGGTTACCTGGCAACCAGACAGAATTAAAAAATTCATGTTAAAGAGAGAAAAACAGAAATGCAACAAATTAAAAGAAAAGAAAAATAAAACAGGAAAAAGGCCAGTAGTAAATTGCCTGCAAATAACAACATCTATAAGTTAATTCTAACATGAATTATCCCTTTAAGCAGTGTTGAATAGGGGTTGGGCCATCTTGCATTGGGTGAATTTATGTCAGCTGACTAGTTAGACTAAAGGGCAGAAACCTTGAACCAGCAGAAGACCTCCTGACATCTTCATGGCAAATTTAAGGATTAAATTTGGTAAGTAAGATTTATTTGAACCCACCCCTTTCCATGAGGTTAGAGATAAATGACTTGCCTTTTATTGGGTAGGCCAACAGTAATCTGATGCCACTAAACTGTGATAAATAATATTTCCCTCCTCAACTGGAAGCCACTGTGGGGTGGGAGTGGTGGAGAGTTTTCCTTCTCCTGATTCATTTAGTTTTAGTGTTTTAGAAAAGGTTGACTTTGATACATATGGCCTTCTTCAAGCCAACTTTATGGAGCAGATGTACTAAGGTTCGAATGGTAAATTCAGATTTGGATTCAAATTTAACTAACTTGTATTTGAATATGAGGTTTATCACACCTCGACCCTGGAAAACAGTTCTAATTCGACTGTTCTCCACCTAAAACCTGCCGAGTTCATATAGATATCAATGGCAGAAGTCCCTTGCGCTATTTGAAGATGTTAATACTAGTGATGGTCCAAATTTTTGCCAAGACACCCCACAGACTCCAGTGGGAGAAAAAAATGTTGCGTGTCAAAAAACATTTATCAAGTTTTTTTTTTTTTTTTTGGAAGAAAACAGGATTTTAATTTGATACCAGTTTAGGGTCGGGACTATTCGACTGCATTTTAGACATTCTAATTTTTTCATAAATAACATACCATTTGTATTGTCAATAAAATCAAATTTATTAGAGTTTAAAAAAATTCACATTCACTCTAAAATTCGACCTTTGATAAAAAAACCCCCTATATGTTACTGTCCTTTATCTTGCCAATTGGGTTTGACTATATGGCCAAAATATATCTATTTTGGAAAGGTTGAACTTGAAGGACTTCTGCCCTTCTTCAGTCATGTGTTTTGAGCTAACTTGTGATTAGCTGGACCATAAAGCCTTCTTTGTTATTTGGATCACTCCCAAAACATTTATTCAACTCTAGTGATGGGCACGGATTTGCAGAGAATTTCCGCGTTTCGGCACCGCTGAATAAATTAAACTGCAGCGAAAATCCGCAGGCGAAAAATTCACAGCGTCAGAAAAATATAGGGCGTGCGTCACAATAGTCGCGCACATAAACATTGTCGTGTGTCAAAATTATTTGGACGCCCATTGACTTTAATGCATTTGACCAAAATAGGTCAAAATAGGACAATTGTCGCGGGCGTTGAAATTGACACGCATCAAAATAATTTTAGCACCCATTGACTTCAATGCATTTCGCAAATTTTCATGACAAATTCGCCCATCACTAGTCAACTCCTCAACCCAACGGATCCATACCTGAGTATCTGCCATTCAAATTTGCTATTACTGCTATTACTCATTTATCGCACACAGTCATTTTCTTAATTTATTATTTATTTATTTATTCATTATCACCAAATTGATTAGAGATCTCCGAATTATATAAAAAAGGCCACCTTGTATAATTCAAATATATCAATTTCCTAATAACAAGGTGCACTTTCTAAATCCGATTTCATATTATCCGTGAATCGATTGTTCAAATTTCATGTATTTAAAAAGTGAGAACAAAAAAAGAGCGAGCCATCAAAATACCTCCATGAGATGGTTTTAACAGTATTGAATTTGGTAAATAAATTACGGACTGTGCTGCCACACTGACTTTTTAAACACATGAATTTGAACAATCGATTCACGGATAATATGAAATCGGATTTTACAAAGTGCACCTTGTCTATAAGGTCGAATTATTTGATATGTGCAATATGAAATGTTAAATATGAAAATCTTTTAGGAATGCACCGAATCCACTATTTTGGATTCGGCCGAACCCCCGAATCCTTCGCAAAGGATTCGGGCGAATACCGAACCGAATCCGAACCCTAATTTGCATATGCAAATTAGGGGTGGGAAGGGGAATTTTTTTTTACTTCCTTGTTTTGTGACAAAAAGTCACGCGATTTCCCTCTCCACCCCTAATTTGCATATGCAAATTAGGATTCGTATTCGGTTCGGCCAGGCACAAGGATTCGGCCGAATCCGAATCCTGCTGAAAAAGGCCGAATCCTGGCTGAATCCCGAACCGAATCCTGGATTCGGTGCATCCCTAAAATCATTATTGTAATATATATGAATCATACAGGGTGTTTTTTTCATATATATTGGATCTCAAATCAATTTGGTGATAATGAAGAAATAAATAATAAATGAAGAAAATGAAGAAAATTACCATGTACGATAAATGAGATTTTTTTTACATATAACATCCAAAGTGGTGGGATTCTCCAGCCCTCCCAAACAGATGTCCAACCAAGGCCCAATCACACATTAATCACAAATGCCATTGTTTTTATCTTCTATGCAGGCCAATAGGATTCTGACTCAAGAGGACAGCTAGTATCTTGCCAGAATAGTCATCAACATGAGAAAAGTTGAAAAGCAAGGAAGGGAAAAATACACACAATTATTCTGTTTCAAATGGCTGTTACATCAACTGACAATTAAGTCATAACGCATGTGATATTTTTAATTTAAGGAATCTATTCTCTTCCCTTCTCAGCCATATTGGAGCAATATGTAGTATACCCCTGCTAATATTACCTTAAGACCCCTTAATTTATTCATTGCTGTACAAGATGTTTTTAGGCCGCCAGGCAGGGAAATTGTTTGCATGCAGAGTAAAACATAGCTTTACGGTGGATATAAAAAAGCTGCAGTGTGTGCTACTGCTCTTAGCAAAGCCTGTGGTTGTTGGCAGGCAGTAAACCAACAGAATTTCCAAGTGAGTAATACCATAATCTGTGCTACATTTTCATTCCGTCTCCCGCGTGCGTGCCCTTGCCCATTCTTTTCAGATGTTTATTTTAGTATTGGCTACTAGCCTGGGCAATATGTAGTGCGGGGAGTCGCTTTAGTTCTTCTGAGAGTGTTGTGAGAGTGGCTGCTTGGTGACATTAACAGCAGCTAAATATCATCATAGATCAGTATAAGCATTTTGGCTCTGATCCCCATTCCATCGAGAGTCACTCTCCCGAAAGTATGAGATATCATAAAATATTCTATCATCTCTCTCTCGATCTATCTATCTATCTATCTATCTATCTATCTATCTATCTATCTATCTATCTATCATCTATCTATCTATCTATCTATCTATCTATCATCTATCTACCTTTCTATTATCTATCTATCTATCTATCTATCTATCTATCTATCTATCTATCTATCTATCTATCTATCTATCTATTATTTATCTATCTATCATCTATCTATCTATCTATCTATCTATCTATTGATCGATCGATCTATCATCCATCTACCTCTATCTCTCTCGCTCTATCATATATCTATCTATCTATCTATCTATCTATCTATCTATCTATCTATCTATTGATCGATCGATCTATCATCCATCTATCTCTCTCTCTCTCTATCATTATTGCCTGCTCTGCTTTAATTTCCCTATAGAAATAGGCATTGTTAGCACTTAATTTGTTTCTTATTCCAGGTGTACCCAGAGCAGCAAATAAGCACTCTCCCCAAATATCATCCTAATTGTCCTTCAGGCTGAGCCCCTATAGCTGAAATAAGCAGTCACTCCAAAACCTCACTGTAACTGGAATGGAAATGGACTTAAAGTATACTGCTTTGGGTGCCCTAGGGTGGCTGCCAACCTCACTGTCCTAATACTTCTGCTGATTTTCATTTAAAATGCTCCTTTTTATATATGAAAATATAGGCACATCTTAAAGATTTTACCAAATCTTTAATCCCATAAAAGAAATGTATCTCACATATTACTGAATTCTGAATTCTGAAATGTGAGAGAAGTTGGATGCTTTCACGTGGTGGATTCTATTTTGTAAAATCATTACTCTTGTTTGGACCCTCAGTGTCCATGGATCTTCCAAGGATGAGAAATTAATAGCCTTTGCAGTTGAACCAGCTGATCAGTTTGTCAAACGCTTCCTGATATTTATGGTCTACACAAGCTCTTTATGGTGCCCTCAGGTAGTGACTCAGGAATGCCCTTCATCATATTAGGATGATGGTAACAAGATACAGAGAGAAGGTTCAGCTGTCTTCTGGAACAAATTTGAGGTTAGTTTCCCATTCTCATGACATTGGCAGATAAATTCTACCAGCACTGTGTATTTAAGAGTGGGCTGCATGGTGTCAGACACAGAAATATAACTTCTCAGCCATCCCATGCCATCGAAATATCACCCACAATCAAAGAACCATGGACCTGCAAGATATCTGTTGATACATATTTTAAGCTTATTTATCTTCAATGGCTTCATCATTTGTAGTTATATTAAAGAGGAAATTATTTTACAAACATACAAAAGTCTTTCATATTTATATTTATCCAGATTTTGTTTTATCCTCTGCTTATTAATGTATCTCCGATGCTTCTGGTGGGAATGACTACTGGGATGAAGCTGAAGAATGACCAAAGGCAGCAATTACAGATGATCTAATACCATGATGAATAATGCAAGGAACATAAATGATAATGTTGTTTAAAAAGTGGCAAAGGGCTTTCAAGGTTAAGTAATGTCAATATGTATGTCAAGGAGCAAAATGTCTTGGGCAGCATGTTGGACTTTCAATCTGCAAGTTAATTTAAAAATTTGCAGACTGAGATTAAAAACAATAAAGTGGATTCTCTCTGATTCTGTTGGGAGAAAGCAAAATTTGCAGGAGAATAAACATTTGTGAAATGAAAAAAAGAATTGTGTTTCACAATGTATATTTGTTCGTTATACAATTATTTCACTTCAAATGTTAGTCTTGTATTTTTAAAGATCTAATTTAAGCTTTGACTTTTCTCCCCAGTTTTCAGTAAATCCTTTCACTACTAAAGATGAACCAAGTTCTGGATTTGATTTGGTGTTTTTCTTCCTAGCAGTTTTCCCAAGATGCTTGGCCATTTCCAAGGGGCTGATTCATTCATCTTCTAGGAAGGTGTTTGTTTAAAATTGAGAACATTTATTTTCCATGCTCAATTTTATTTTTCCTCATTCATATTTTTCCAAAAAAATTGATGGAAAAAAATAATCTGGACTTCTCTGCAACACACCCCAGGGTGAAATAACTTCTCAACAAGGGCACTGGCCTTTTATCATTGGACTATTTCCATTTGTCCTACATATGAAAAGCACTTGTTGCCTTGCAACAAGCCCCTATATAGACTGGCAGCCTACAAGAGATTCTGTTTGGCAGTATATCTGGTTTTTATGCAACCAAAACTTGCCTCCAAACCAGGAATTGAAAAATAAGCTCCTGCTTTGAGGCCACTGGGAGCAACATCCAAGGGGTTGGTGAAGAACGTGTTGCTCATGAGCCACTGGTTGGGGATCACTGCTATTGATCATCTCTGTGACACTCATTACAGGGCCAAACTTCACCTCCAAAACTTTATCCAGTTGAAGTAGCTTCTAGGTAACCAACTAGATGCGCTTTAGCATTCACAGCAGGACAAGAAGACAAGGATCTTTCTTCCTGCCTAGACATTTGGGCCAGACCTATCTCTCTTGGACACAAGGGTGATGTCTCCCAAACTTTCAAACAGTTCTTCACCACTTGTTAAGCTTTATTTTCGTGTGCAAGAACATCACTCTAAAATGAACACAAAGTAATTTGCATGTAGCAACACTGTACATTAAGGTAAGAGGGTCATGCACTAAACATGATCCTTGCATTTTCACCAAGTTCCAATGATACCAGGAAATCCTGCAAATACTAACACCCAGGACATGGTGGTAAATGGGCTGGGTCAATAGTCACAACAGACTAGAGCCAAGCAAATTGTATTCTAATGCTGCACCTATATGTTCAGAGTCACTAGTCTGGACTCCAGAACCATGTTGACCTGCTTTACAGATCATACTCTTACATAGTTACATAGTTAAATTGGGTTGAAAAAAGACAAAGTCCATCAAGTTCAACCCCTCCAAATGAAAACCCAGCATCCATACACACACCCCTCTCTACTTTTAATTAAATTCTATATACCCATATCTATACTAACTATAGAGTTTAGTATCACAATAACCTTTGATATTATGTCTGTCCAAAAAATCATCCAAGCCATTCTTAATGGTATTAACTGAATCAGCATCACAACATCACCCGGCAGTGCATTCCACAACCTCACTGTCCTGACTGTGAAGAACCCCCTACGTTGCTTCAAATGAAAGTTCTTTTCTTCTAGTCTGAAGGGGAGGCCTCTGGACATTGCTTGCCATGACTTTATTTCTCTGGAAAATATACATTTTCTTTTTCAACGACACACTTTCTTTTCTAATAGGCCTCCCCATAGACCTTTTATCAGTAATCTCTAGCTTCACCATTGTTATCCCAATGGTGCCACAAAAATGTAACCTTTTTGGCACGACATTCTAGAACAGGCTTACACACGAGACACACATGGCGTCTTTCTACTGGTGAGTAGATAAACCTGAGATCCCTCTGTGGTATTGGTTGGAGAGACTGGGACTGAATTGCAAGGGGCCTTCACCTAATGGGTGCTATACATTTCAAGACATCACACTAAAATAAAATTCTGAAACACAGAGATAGCAACAACAATAAGGGTCGGACTGGGCTGGTGGAACAGGTGATAGCACTTGCGGGGGGGGGTTGGTGGCACTTGCAGCTGAGGTGGGGGGACCTCCAGTCTGGCACTGACAACAATGGACTGGTGGTGTCAGCAATTTAGGTACTAAGGCAAATTAGGCCATGTGCTCCATTTGAGGCCACATTAAGACTTGGAGAATACAGGGAATGGTTACATAGATTTTTTTATAACCTTCTATTTTATGCATTTAAGTGTCCTTGTCCTGCTTGTTATCGGTGAGCTCTGTTCTGAGTTTGACATAACTGACATTTATGGGAAAGTTGGTTGAGCACAAAGACAGCAAATTGTTTAAGAACATTTCCATTCTGTTTAAAAAAGAAGGGATCATCAAATTTTTATGGCTTCTAAAATGATTTGAAACGTTAACATTTCAACTGAAGTTTCATTATTTAAAAGACAAGAGGCAAAAAAGGTCAAACAGGGTAACCTTGTCACTTTCCACATGCTTGAATATGTTTTTGGATTAGATCTGATCTAATAAACACTAAAATTACCTTGAAATTCAAAGTAGGAAGATTAAAATCGATAAACATTAAGCCACATCCATCATTGCCGACACATATGCTGCTACAACATAAAATGACTTGATATTCTTGACAATTTCTATTTCGTGGCAACAGTTTGAAGAAGGTTTTTTTTTGTTTTAGTACAATGACTCCATGCACAAAGGAAGGTCCATAACAAATGGGTTTGCTGATATTGGAGTTGAAGAACGTGACTGTTAACCTGCCTAACAGACAAGTTGATCCAGGAGGGAAAAAAAAAAAACAACTGAAGCCTAACCAATTTGCCTCAGAGGGGGAAAAAAATTCTTCCTGATTCCAAAATGGCAATTGGACTAGTCCCTGGATCAACTTGTACTATGAGCTATCTCCCATATCCCTGTATTCCCTCACTTGCTAAACACCATCCAACCCCTTCTTATACCTATCTAATGTATCAGCCTGTACCACTGATTCAGGGAGACAATTCCACATCTTCACAGCTCTCACTGTAACAAACCCCTTCCCAATATTTAGCTGGAACCTCTTTTCTTCTAATCGGAATGGGTGCCCTTGTGTCAGCTGGAAAGACCTACTGGTAATAAAGCATTAGAGAGATTATTATATGATCCCCTTATATATTTATACATAGTTATCATATCTCCCCTTAAGCGCCTCTTCTCCAGCGTGAACATCCCCAATTTGGCCAGTCTTTCCTCATAGCTAAGATTTTCCCTTTACCAGCTTAGTTGCCCTTCTCTGTACCCTCTCTAATACAATAATGTCCTGTTTGAGTGATGGAGACCAAAACTGTACGGCATATTCTAGATGGGGCCTTACAAGTGCTCTATACAGTGGAAGAATAACCCCCCTTGACTCTCTGCCCCATTTAATACAGCTCAAGACCTTATTTGCCCTTGATGCTGCTGACTGGCATTGCTTGCTACAGACAAGTTTATTACCTACAAGGAATCCAACGTCCTTTTCCATAATGGATTTGCCTAGTGCAGTCCCATTAAGGGTATAAGTGGATATTTTTACATCCCAGGTGCAGGACTTTACATTTATCAACATTGAATCTCATTTGCCACTTAGCTGCCCAGATTGCCAATTGTCAAGATCCTGTTGCAAGTGTCACATCCTGGATGGAATTAATTGGGCTGATAGTTTTGTGTCATCTGCAAACACTGATACATTATTTACAATACCCTCCCCTAAGTCATTAATGAACAAGTTAAATAAAAGTGGACCCAATACTGAGCCCTGAGGGAACCAACTAAGAACCTTACTCCAAGTAGAGAATGTCCCATTAACAACCACCCTCTGTACCCGATCCTGTAGCCAGTTTCCTATCCATGTGTAAATGACTTCATTAAGCCCAACAGACCTTAGTTTAGAAAGCAGTTGTTTGTGGGACACAGTATCAAACGATTTGGCAAAATCCAAACTCTCCAAATATCGTAGGCCCTGGAGCTGAGGAATGTCCATGCCGGTATTCCATTAGGTCGCTTATTCATCATCATAAGCATCTGCAATAAGCAAAGCATTTTCCATTCATTTGAATTGGAAGCAGTGGCCGATGGTAAAGGTTTTTTTTTAACTTTCAGATCATCTAGAACAGTGGTCCCCAAACAGTGGCCACAAGCAACATCTTCATCACCAACCCCTTGGATGTTGCCCTCAAAGATGGTGCTTATTTTTGAATTTCAGGCTTGGAAACCAGGCTTGGTACTTCCAAGTAGAGTCTCCTTTAGGCTGCCAGTCCACATAAGGGCTACCAAATACTTAATCACAACCCTTATTTGCCACCCCCAGGGACATTTTGCTTGTGTTGCTCCTCAACTGTTTTTACATTTGAATGTGGCTCATGTGGGTTAGGAACCCCTGATCTAGAGGTCGGGAAAGATGCATTTGAAGGAAATCTTGAAATTGATCTACTATTTAACTGGTGTGGCTTCCCTAAAAGCACCCCTGTATCTTATACCGAATATTGTACAAAAGATGACCTTTTTTACTTTACTTTTTTACTGCGAAGCTTGATTAAAACGCAAATGTATTCGGCTAAAAATACTTATATGTCATGGGACATAATTCAATCATGGCCACGATCCTTGCGTCCAACTCTACTGTGCCTGGGCACCTCCTGTCAGATGAAAATTGCCTTATTGATTGACCCCTCTTTCAATAACCTTTTAATTTACTGATTTCATTTCTCCCGCGAATAACAGAGTATACTTTTAAAGTAGCTTCTATGATTTATAGAAGTGATTTAAGGCTGAAGGTTTCCATGCTGACAGCGTTGAGAAACATATTGCACTCATTCCGGGTTGGGACTCAGAGCTGCAGTTTGATGGCAGCCGAATGCACCGTGGATCTATCAGGGTATAATAAATATGAGATGTTACTGATGCTGGGGAAGATATGCAAATGAGTTTATTATGCGTCACTTGAAGATGACATATAATCTATTGATGACACTCAGCCAATCACGTTGCATTCAGTCAGCAGCGAGCCAAAGTAAGTATGCGGCAGCTGAGCTCATCATTTATTGTTAATGCAATTTATGTTGCTCTGTCATGTCGCAGTAACATGTTGGAGACAAACTGTATTAAAGCAAGTTCTAGAGGAAGAGCCTTGAGGTTATATCACTCTGGAATATTGTTATTATTACCTCTCAGTAATCAGAACCCAAGGAGGGGTGCTATCCTTCCGATATGTGAGAAAGATTCTAGTTGCTGTCTCATTGGTTCTGTTGTCCTTATTTTGAGTAGCAGTTGCTTAACTGCAGAGGGGTCAGGGTTGCAACTACACCAGGACCCATCAACCCAAGTGTCATTCTTGAACTTCATTGGCTCAGCTGCAGTGCTGCAAGGAGGTGTGGAATTGACAGTGGCGTAACTAGACGTTACCGGTCCACACAGATTCAAGTGACGACCCCAAAACATTGCAAAATTGACCAAATCTACCCGGATATATTGAAATTGCTCATTGATTAGGGTCTAACTGGGGCCTCTACACTCATGGGCCTCCCAGCAACTGCAAGCTCTTCTTCCTCTGTAGTTGCATCCCTGACAGTTGGTAGTAGAAGAGGGGGTGCTGTGCAAGAGGAGACAGGTGCAAAGTTACAGCTTTTGTAGGGTAGATATAACCTGAGGCCAAGGGGTGTAAAAGTGTTAAAGAAGAAGGATGGCAAGTAGTGTAACTATAGAGGAAGCAGATGCCATGGTTTCTGGGGATCAAGAAATGTAGAATCCCCAATAAGACACTAATCGATGAGAAATGTTAATATATCTGGGTAGATGTGGTCAATTTAGCAATGTTTTTGGGTCCTATCTTTCATTTGTGGAGGGCCCGGGGCATAGGGGGACCTGGACCTGCTTCCACACGCTGAAATCTGCACACTGTGGCTAGACATGCATGGGCATGCACGAGTGGGCGGGGGGTAGGTTTATGAGTGTGCCAGGCCCCTCAGAAGATCTTTTTGCAGAGGGGCCAGGTGCCCTCTTGTTATGCACATGAGGAAAGCTCCACTCCAAGGGGTGCCAAATGTTAGGACATCTTTGTAATGACTTACCTCAGTGCTGTCCAAGTTCTGTGGTATCGAGAGCCAAAATTTTACTGGCCTATGTGGAGGAGGGCTGATAATGGAAGTCAGTGTTGGCCACTCCACCTTTTAAACCACACCCACTGTAAACCACACCCATGTTACCACAAGAACTTTTAAGATCATGTCCACATTAATGGTGGTAGCACACCAAAAAACCAAATGGTTGGTGCTCACTGCAGGGAAATCCCTCATCAGCTCATATGTAAAAAATTGATGTCATGTTAAAACATACCCTTAAATCTATATCATCCTGCCCTGTGGATAATACAACAATTCACCACCACATTATTAAACACCTGAGGGGCCCTTAACAACAATTTCCAGATGCTAACAAACCCCAAGAACAAACCCCTAACAGGCTTACATCTCATAGAGTAGGGCAAGCAGAGAATGGCACACACAAGCAGCACTGGGCAAGCAGAGAATGGCACACACAAGCAGCACTGAATAAGCAGAGAATGGCACACACAGGGAGGGAAGGCAGAACAGAGCAGGAGACAAGTAAAGCTCTCAGTCTAATATGTACTACATACAGTGATACAGTGCTGGGGCCCCATTAGCATTTTGAATAAAGTGTGAACAGGAGAACAATGTGGCAGTTTCAGTCTGGGTCTCAGGTAGAACAGTACAGGCTTTAGGATATAAACAATAGAGGTGTCACAGGTGTGAACAATACAGGGGATTCGATTCTGAATTTGAGGTTTAAACATTGCAGGGGCCAGTTAATCTCTGTAGTGATACCTTTTAATAATTACATATGGTAAGGGGGCCGCCAGTTGGACTGCCCTGATTTACCGGATACCCTGGGTCGGTGCTTCTGTTAGCGGAAACAGCACCGGTCTTGGGCAGCGGCCGATGCATGCGCAGTAGAGTAAAAAAAGCCATCTTTTTTGTTACATACTGTAACAGTTCCATAAGCAGGCATAAGAAGAAGCTACATAGACCATAGCAATAGTCACATATTGTTTAGTGTATCCCCCACCCAGCAAACCTTGTGAAACGTCATCCAATTTTTTTACGCTGACTCAACCTTTCTGCCTCAACTGACCCTATGGTTAAAACCTTGAGTCTGTTTTGCTGTTGCCCCCAGTTACATGAAATACCTGGAAATTGCAGTTCAACAACAGCCATGGGTCAATTAGGAGGATTTGAAATATCTTTTTTGCCTCGAACCCCAATGTCACTATAGATGACCCTGGTTCTGATCAGGAGTATAGAGTTTAGATCTGGAATTTAGAAGGATTGGTCTATGATTCCCACTTGGGAAAGCCCTGTACAACAGTGAGCACTAGAGGGCAGTGTAATGATGACCTAACTGAGCACAAACTCACATTTTCTTGCACATCTTCAAGGTTGTTCCTAACCACAGTAATCACACGCTCCCGCTGAGCCAGTGCTACTTGTCAATATGGGGACAGGAGAGGGTGAAATCAATATGTGAACTTTCCCTGGCTGAGAAGCAGCTACAACTGAAAAACAAGAAAACTAGTACAGGCCGCACCCAGAATACATATTTTATTATTAGTGCCTCCTGATGAGAGAGAACTGCCAACCTAAATGTTATTTTGCATTCGGAACATTACAAACCCCTGGTCACAAAGACAAATATGTGTGTATGTATATATATATATATATATATATATATATATAGACAATTACAAGAGTTCTCAGCACTCAACCCATTATCAATATATTTAAGACAGAGACATTTTGTGCTACTGCTACTGAAAAATGCCTTACCCTTTAAACAAAACAGGGATTGTTTGTCCATATATTGCAATATATTTAAGCTGAACAACTACGTCAAAGTCATCCCATATCTGGCCAGTCCTACGCTCAATTTTATCTGATTCATTAAGAATTCTATTGCTTTATTATACATTTTACAAAGGGACCAAGTGTTACCTGCAACTTACTTGCTGCTTTCAAAGTAAAACTCCCAAACTTGGCTGCCCTTTTATTAGACACCAGTGGGATCACCTGACTATAGCTGGGAAGGGTGGGAGCTACAACATGGAGCTGGTCACTGCTCCTGTATAAACTATAAAAAACAAGGGAAAGTTGTGCTCACCACTAATTTTTAAAACCATTTGGAGGGGGTGCAATGAGGCTGTGACAATGTAGTTGTTCAGCTTAAATATATTGCAATATATGGACAAACAATCCCTGTTTTGTTTAAAGGGTAAGGCATTTTTCAGTAGCAGTAGCACAAAATGTCTCTGTCTTAAATATATTGATAATGGGTTGAGTGCAGAGGACTCTTGTATTTGTCTATATGTATTTTGTGGTCACAGCCTCATTGCACCCCCGCCTAATGGTTTTAAAAATGAGTGGTGAGCACAACTTTCCCTTGTTTGTTATATATATATTGTCTAAAGCAAAAGTAGCTGGATCTTTACAAAAGGAATTGTGGGATATTATTTGCATGCATATATTGTTACTATTTGTAGACCAGCTTTCCACTAAATTATTCATGTACAATGAGCACTAATCTAATGTTTTTGTGCCTAAGGAACAGCTACATTAAAACACTGTTCCTGTTGAATTGCTGCAGAGAAATATCTATGCTGCCATAGTTTTATGGGATCTCTCTGTACAGACTATGAGCAAACTTAGGGGACTGTTCCTGCTGAATTGTGCTTAGTACAGGGAATACCTATGCTGCCATAGTTTTATGGGATCTCTCTGTACAGACTATGAGCAAACTTAGGGGGCTGTTCCAGCTGAATTGTGCTTAGTACAGGGAATACCTATGCTGCCATAGTTTTATGGGATCTCTCTGTACAGACTATGAGCAAACTTAGGGGGCTGTTCCTGCTGAATCGTGCTTAGTACAGGGAATACCTATGCTGCCATAGTTTTATGGGATATCTCTGTACAGAATATGAGCAAACTTAGGGGACTGTTCCTGCTGAATTGTGCTTAGTACAGAGAATACCTATGCTGCTATAGTTTTATGGGATCTCTCTGTACAGACTATGAGCAAACTTAGGGGA
Source organism: Xenopus petersii (assembly GCA_038501925.1). NCBI lineage: Eukaryota > Metazoa > Chordata > Amphibia > Anura > Pipidae > Xenopus > Xenopus petersii. The sequence continues at coordinate 150,346,650 of CM076678.1, forward strand.
CTGTTCCTGCTGAATTGTGCTTAGTACAGGGAATACCTATGCTGCCATAGTTTTATGGGATCTCTCTGTACAGACTATGAGCAAACTTAGGGGGCTGTTCCAGCTGAATTGTGCTTAGTACAGGGAATACCTATGCTGCCATAGTTTTATGGGATCTCTCTGTACAGACTATGAGCAAACTTAGGGGGCTGTTCCTGCTGAATCGTGCTTAGTACAGGGAATACCTATGCTGCCATAGTTTTATGGGATATCTCTGTACAGAATATGAGCAAACTTAGGGGACTGTTCCTGCTGAATTGTGCTTAGTACAGAGAATACCTATGCTGCTATAGTTTTATGGGATCTCTCTGTACAGACTATGAGCAAACTTAGGGACTGTTCCTGCTGAATTGTGCTTAGTACAGGGAATACCTATGCTGTCATAGTTTTATGGGATCTCTCTGTACAGACTATGAGCAAACTTAGGGGACTGTTCCTGCTGAATTGTGCTTAGTACAGGGAATACCTATGCTGCCATAGTTTTATGGGATCTCTCTGTACAGGCTATGAGCAAACTTAGGGACTGTTCCTGCTGAATTGTGCTTAGTACAGGGAATAATACCTATGTGCTGGTATCTCTCTGTAGAGACAATGAGTCAATTTAGGAGGCAGATGCTGCAGAACTGTAAATGTAGCAGATTCATGTCCATATTCCCTGTAGGGGGGAGCAAGGTTTTAGAGAATCAATGGTACAGGGAATCCATGAAAGGTGAACAAGTGTCAGACTAGTATCCTCTGATAGTAAACCCCAGGACTAATGAGCAAGAGTTCTGTGCTGCAATGAGCAATAGTAGTGGATTAGTATTCCCAGGCGACAAACTTGATAAAGGCCCAAACGTGGCCCAAAACGTGGCTGTAATGCCCGAAAAATGCATTTTTATTCTATAAAAGACAAGTGGTGGTTTTCCATTCTGAGTTATCCTTCTATCAATAACATCCATAAATAGTGATGGGTGAATTTGTCCCTTAAATTTCCCGCAAAATTTGCAAAATTAAACCAAAAACTTACCAAAACGCCAATTTTGATGCTGTTGACAATTAAAGTCAATGGGCGTCCATTAATCGTCACTGGTGTCCAAAACTGTCGCTGGCATCAAAAAAACTTTCGCCGTGAATTTGCGTCTGTTGAATAAATTCGCCCATCACTATCCATAAATAAATACAGCGGGTCTGACCTTTGTGTAATCATTTTTGAGATAATTAGTTCTCCATCATATTATGAACATATTGCTGTGGCGCTATAGTGCTGTCGTGTCCTAATCAACCCCTTGGTGTCAGCATGTTGTTTATATATTGCAGTTTCATCTCTATTTAGCATTTGTTTTATTTTTAACCTCTCACTCCGAACTCCAGTTATTGGGGTGAAGTTTCCTTTTCTGCGCACCTGTTGTATGTACTTTTCTTTATTTGTTAGTGTGTATGTGACCCTCGATTAGGGCTCTAACACACGGACATTTTTACCTATTCTCCCCAGTGTTGCGCTTTCTTCTGTTCAGCCACAGGGGAGCGCAGGAGTAGACGCACTCAATTATTGTGAATAGGGCTGTACTCACACAGACGCATGCATACACATTTGGGATGCAGCATGTTGCATTTCCCCTGCATTTGGCGCATAAATGCGTCACAATAATTGACTCAGTCTACTCTTGCCAGTGCCGGACCAAGTCGGCCGGGCGCCCTAGGCTACCTGGCCGACTACAGCGCTCCCCCTATTTGCACATGTGCAGAGGACGCGCGGGTGCGCATAGGACGCTCAGGTGCGCATGCCCAGAGGAGAAGCGGGTGCACATTCGCAAAGGACAAGTGGGTGCACATTCCCAGAGGACAAGCGGGTGCACATTCGCAAAGGACAAGTGGGTGCACATTCCCAGAGGACAAGCGGGTGCACATTCGCAGATGACAAGCGGGTGCACATTCTCAGAGGACAAGCGGGTGCACATTCCCAGAAGACAAGCGGGTGCACATTCGCAGAGGACAAGCGGGTGCACATTCGCAGAGGACAAGCGGGTGCACATTAGCAGTGGACAAGTGGGTGCACATTCCCAGAGGACAAGCGGGTGCACATTAGCAGTGGACAAGTGGGTGCACATTCCCAGAGGACAAGCGGGTGCACATTAGCAGTGGACAAGTGGGTGCACATTCCCAGAGGACAAGCGGGTGCACATTAGCAGTGGACAAGTGGGTGCACATTCCCAGAGGACAAGCGGGTGCACATTATCAGTGGACAAGTGGGTGCACATGCACAGAGAAAGTGCACACTCGCATAAGGATAAAACTGCTACCACAGCTTCTGGAATTAGGGGAAGGCGTCGGAAGAGATACGTGCCTGGCGCCCCTCTACCTTTGCGCCCAATGCACGTGCCTCTTCTGCCTACCCCTCGTTCCGGCCCTGACTCCTGCGTTTCCCTGCGGCTGAACGGAAGAAAGCGAAATGCAGGGAAGTGCAGAAAAAAACGGCCGTGTGTAAGAGCCCTTAACCTAGAGCCGATCAGAATGTTAGAAATGTTGTAGTTGCCTAGGAAACCTCATTGGAAACTTTCCTCCTTTTCAGTTGTAAATCAATTGGTTCTATTGTTTTATTTATGGGGTAAGCGCAGCCACCTGGTTAAGCTTTACCTTCTGAGCACCTTCAATGTAATAGAATTGCTGGAGCTGCCAAGGTTTCCTATTCCCAGTCCAGAGCCGGTTGGAACAGGCAGCACCTGATTAGCGTATACCTCCCAACTGTCACGTTTTTAGCTGGACAGGTCGGATTTTCAGCTCCACTGTGGAACAAGGGGCCAGATTTGATTTTTTAAAGGAGCCAGGCAGAGGGAGGGTGAATGTGAGACAGGCAGTGTTGGCGCATGAGGGAAGATGAAACCTTTGGTTTTGTTGTTCTTTGGGGTTAATATGCAGATTTTTTACATTTTCTGTAGTAATGATATTGGCACAAGCTATAGGTAAATACTGATGTACATTAATATTTTGAATAATAATTTTTTAGTGTCAGTATCACTTTAATATGCAAATGTTTCTATTTTCTGTAATAATGATACTGGCACATTTGGGATTAATATGTTGATTTTCTTTTTTCTGTTGTAATTTACTGGCCCGTTTGGGGTTAATATGCTGATTTTTTTTTCTCTATATTTTCTATATATTTTGTTGTAGTAATTATTCTGGCATGTGTAGAGTCAATATGCTGTTGTTTATTTTATTTAGTGATTAACTGGCACATCTATGGTTAATTTGATACATTTATTCCCCCCATTCTCTGCAGTGATGACACTGGCACATTTGGGGTAAATATTTTGATTTTTCCAGTTTCTGTAGTAATTATTTTGGCATGTCTAGGATTAATATGCCTTTATTTTTTTATTTAGTGATTATACTTACTTACTGTATCTAGGGTTAATATGCTGATTTTCCTTTTTCTGCAATCATTAAAATGCTGATTTGTTATTTTCATTTTTTTGCAGTAATTATTCTGGCATGTCTAGGGTCAATATGCTATTTATTTTATTTAATGATTAACTGGCATGGCTAGGGTTAATAGGATAATTCCCCCCCCATTCTCTGTAGCAATTATACTGGCTTGTTTGTGGTTAATATGCTGATTTTTCAATTTTCTTCAGTAATTATTCTGGTATGTCTAGGGTTAAGATATACCATTAAAGGGCATGTAAAGGCAAAAAATAAAACCCCATTTTTACTTTCTTTAATGAAAAAAAAATACCTATCTCCAATATACTTTAATTAAAAAATATGTACCGTTTTTATAAGAAACCTGACTGTATGCAGTGAAATTCTCCCTTCATTTACTGCTGTGGATAGGAATTGTCAGACGGTCCCTAACTGCTGAGCAGGGAAACAATCATATTTATGAACAGCAGGGGGAGCCCCCGCCTTACTTCCCAGCCATGCAGAACTCAAGCAGCTTTGTTTATGACGATCCCTAAGCAGCCCAGACCACACTGAGCATGTGCACAGTCTTAGTCTTGCAAAGATGTATAACAAAGTTACAAGATGGTGACCCCCTGTAGCCAAATTTGAAAGCATAAATTATTTGTTTGATTAGGCTTGTGGTGCAGTAAGTTCATGTTTATATTTATTATACAAAATACAGCATTTCTAGCCTTATTCTATTTGTCCTTTAATTATTATATTTAGTCATTATATTGGTATGTTTTGGGTTAATATGCTAATCATTTTCCATTTTCTGTAGTATTTATACTCAAACTTCTGGGGGTATGTTTTGGTAATTTGGCATTTAGGGGAGAGTCCAGTAAGGTAACTTTATAAAATTGGTTTCTCTTCCTTGCTGATGCTAATATAAAGAAGTTAAAACAATGCGACACCTTTCGATTAGACACACTTAGAAGAAAATCAAGTTATTGAGAAAAGAAAAGTCTTGCTGCTGTTGCTCTGCTTAAAACTGACCAGTGAAATGTCACATGACTCTTGATGATGTTTAGTTTCAGTGTCAGACTGGAATGCCACGGCCCGCCCCAAAATCAGAAAAAAAGTGGATTCAGTGCATCCCTACTCCAAAAATACAACAATTTCCACAAAACAAGTGGTGGTCCTGGAAGTGGCACTATTACTACTACTACTACTACTACTACTACTACTACTACTACTACTACTACTACTACTACTACTACTACTACTACTACTACTACTACTACTACTACTACTCAGTTTGTTGTGAGCAGATTTCTCTAAATCTCTTTGTGCGTCTTTGTATGAAATAGGTGATTCACCATTATTAGTGGCGGGAGAATAAATTCGCCAGGCGCGTACTCTCTGCGAATTTCCGTGAAAATTCGGCCCGGCGTCAAAAAAATTTGGACGCACCTCGGAAAAGGTGCTCGCGTCAAAACCACCGCGTGTTAACACCTTTCAGAATGCCCATTGACTTTAACGCCAGCGTCAAAATTTTAGGCGAACGTGGAAATTGACGCAGGCGTCAACATTTGAGTTTTGCACATTTTTCACTGTTTCCCAAATTTCCCACTATATTTTTTTCGTTGAAGCGAAACAGGAGAAATTTGCCCATCACTAACCATTAAGTTAACTTTTAGTATGTTATCGAATGTCCTATTCCACACAACTTTGCACTAGGTCTTCATTATTTATTCTCTGTAGCGTTTGAGTTATTTCCCTTCCTCTTCTGCCTCCCCCCAGCTTTCACATAGGAGCCACTGATCCCAGCAGACAAAAACTATTGGTTTGTGAGGCTATAATTTTACTGTTACTTTTTATTAATTATCTTCCTATTCTGTCCCTCTGCTATACTTATCTCTCACTCAAACCTCTGCCTGGTTGCTAGGGAAAATCATACCCTAGTAACCAGTAGGGATGCACCGAATCCAGAATTCTGCCAAGATTCTCACTTTTTCGAACAGGATTAAGCTGAATCCTCGTACCTGGCTGAACTGTATCGAATCCTAATTTGCGTATGCAAATTCTGGATGGGAAAGGGAATTCAAGTAACCTTTTTTCACAAAACAAGGAAGTAATAACTGTTTTTTTCCACTTTTTCCCATCCTTAATTTGCATATGCAAATTAGGATTCGGTACGGTATGAGTCCAAATCTTTCATGAAGGATTCGGGGATTCGTTTTATCCCTAGTAACCAGATAAATGCTGAAATGCCAAACTGGAGAGCTGTTGGACAAAAAGCTAAATAACTGAGACAGCAAAAAAAAAAAAAAATGAAGACTAAGTGCAAATGCTTTTAATTTGCTTACTTTTCGGTGTAAACAAATCATTAATGTATGGAACACTGATTAGGACAAAGCAGTATGGGGCATTTTGGTGAAAAAGTCATTATAATCATTGATTTGTATAACACCAGCAAGTGACACAACATTTTATAATAACATATAATAAACATTGGTCTTAACAATAGTTTAACAAAGAGAATATAAATAAAAAGGATGAGACGTTTCCTGCTCACAAGAGCTTACAGTCTAAATACTGATGATAAAATGCATGTACATGGCCAGTAATAACTCACTCATTTATTGTAGCTGTATACAAATTAATGAAGGGGAGCGTTGCTGCAACTAGTAGGCTCTTTACTCCTGGGCTTGACCCCTCAAATACCAACTGTCAGTTCAGTGGCTGTTGTTCCGGAACAAAGTGCTTATTAATGATACATCAGCAGGAGAGGGGCCTCCCCATGTCTGGGGCCAGTGAGAACTAAGATAATGTGTATGGAAACGATATCCATCTTCATAAATTCCCTGTGGGCAGGCAGTTTTATCTTAATCACATAAACTGTCACTGGATCACGGACTTGTTGCCATGTGATGTCATTTGCATGTTGGTAATTAGTAAAAACATGCCACCTGCGGCCGAGGCCTTTTCAGGATGATGAACTTGTCCTCATGTGGCCTTTACAAGCCGACAGCAAGTGAGCCCAGAAATGTCAGCGGCTCCTGAAGGATCTGGCACTTCCTGAGGAGCCTATATCTGAAGACATGGTTGGCAGCAATCTGGCACCTGTATTCAGTGTTGGACTGGGATGTCTCAAGCCCACCTCCCGGGAATCTCACCCCGCTGCCAGCCAACTCGTAACCCTCCCTTCAAGACACCCTGGACTGTGTTGCCCCATTCCACTTTCTTGCTGCCACAATCGGTGTGGGGAAGAGCACCCACAATTCCTGCTGAAGAGCTTTTTCCCAGCGTCCCACTGACCCAGTCCAACCTTTCCTGGACCTGCCTGGTCTCTCCTGTCCAACCACAGCCACTTCTTAGCATTGAGTAAGAAAAATACTTTGCTGATTTTGCTGGTGCATGTATTGGGCTCATGCAATTATAAATTGGAGGGCACACAGTAAGGGTCATTTACTTACAAACAAGAGCAGTTTCAGCAGTGTCCAAATGACCCCTGTTGGAACCCTGGAGCAAGTGCCGGTCCAAATTGTATTTGACACCAAATTCCTGGCACCCTGCCACCCTACTGTCACTTGCTCCACCACCACCATTGCCAGTAACTGCCTTACCTCCTTGTATGCTGGTGGGTCTCTACCTCTTCCCACATTCACTTCCTTACTGCCCCACCACTGATTTCACCCCCATGCCGTTGTGCTCTAGGCACGTCCGGATTTACATAGTGGGCGCCCTTAGGCCCACTACCATTTTTGCCCCGTCCCCTCCCCTTTTTTTATCATGGGGACCAGAGTGTTTTTTAACCAATGTGGAAGTTCCCTAAAATCCTGCTGCCCTAGGCTTGGGCCTTGGTGGCCTTTCCACAAATCCAGGCCTGCCTCTAGGCATCCACCTCCCTTACTTTTTCCTATTTCCGACCCTGTCTGATGCTAGCAGCAACATTAAAGTGGCAGTAGCTGAAGCCTTCGGACTTCCCCGGAACCAGTATGAGGAGCAGCTTTAGCTGTAAGTACCTGTATAACATGCGTTGATGCAATGATTGTGTCTTGTTGCAACTGAGCCCTAGTGTATGCTAATAATACCAGTTATATTATGTATAGAGGAGGCAATGGTAAATCACAACTCTAAACATAAAGAAATTTCAGTGCACAAAAAGAAATAGCCAATGGCTCAGTGGTGTATTACAGAATTCCTTTGGGTAAAGTTTTAATAAGTACTACATGAACAGAACAAGCAGAGACGTGCAGAAGAGGTACAAACCCTCATACTTACATCACCCTCTATACATCAAGTCAAGACAGCAAACTTCAATGAAACACTGAAAAATTAAAATTCACCAAATTAAACTTGGGGTCCAGGTGTACAAGTCGCAGACCCTCTGCCAGGGGAGTGGAAATCCATAAAGAGAACAAAAAGATGGTGGACACTCAAGGACTCCTCAAGTATTGACCAGTGATGGGCGAATTTATTTGCCAGGCGCGAACTCGCTGCAAATTCCGGTGAAATAAATTTGCGAAACCACCATGAAAATTCGCCAGCGTAAAAAAAAAATTGAAACCGGCATCAAAAACTAGATGACGTTGTCATCTTTCCCTTCAGTCGCAATTTTTCCATCTGTTGCCATCTTGCCCCACTCTTTCCATTTTTGCCTTACTGGTGCCATCTGGCCTTGCTTTGGTATATGTTCTATACTCCAGTGTTTCCTACCTTCAGTTATGTCTATGTCCTCCAAAACTCTGCTACCATCTTTCCCTACTGTCTCCATCTTGCCATACTGTTTCCATACTACCCTACTATCACCATCTTGATTTACTGTTTCCATCCTACCCCACTATCATCATCTCACCTTACTGTTTCCATCCTACCCTACTACCACCATCTTGCCTTACTGTTTCCATCCTACCCTACTACCACCATCTTGCCTTACTGTTTCCATCCTACCCTACTACCACCATCTTGCCTTACTGTTTCCATCCTACCCTACTATCACCATCTTGCCTTACTGTTTCCATCCTACCCTACAACCACCATCTTGCCTACCTGTTTCCATCCTACCCTACTATCACCATCTTGCCTTACTGTTTCCATCCTACCCTACTATCACCATCTTGCCTTACTGTTTCCATCCTATCCCTACTATCACCACCTCACCTTACTGTTTCCACCCTACCCTACTATCACCATCTCGTCTTACTATTTCCATCCTACCCTACTATCACCATCTCACCTTACTATTTCCATCCTACCCTACTGTCACCATCTCGCCTTACTGTTTCCATACTACCCTACTATCACCATCTTTATTTACTGTTTCCATCCTACCCCACTATCATCATCTCACCTTACTGTTTCCATCCTACCCTACTACCATTACTGTTTCCATCCTACAGTACCCTACTACCACCATCTTGCCTTACTGTTTCCATCCTACCCTACTACCACCATCTTGCCTTATTGTTTCCATTCAACCCTACTATCATCATCTCACCTTACTGTTTCCATCCTACCCTACTATCACCATCTCACCTTACTATTTCCATCCTACCCTACTATCACCATCTCGCCTTACTGTTTCCATCCTACCCTACTATTACCATCTTGCCTTATTGTTTCCATTCAACCCTACTATCATCATCTCACCTTAGTGTTCCCATCCTACCCTACTATCACCATCTTGCCTTACTGTTTCCATCCTACCCTACTATTACCATCTTGCCTTATTGTTTCCATTCAACCCTACTATCATCATCTCACCTTACTGTTCCCATCCTACCCTACTATCACCATCTTGCCTTACTGTTTCCATCCTATCCCTACTGTCGCCAACTTGTCTTGCTGTTTCCATCTTGGACCACTTTGTCTTACTGACACCATTTTGCTTTGCTTACTATTCACTAATTCTTCCTACCTCATTTGCTACTCTCTGGGGAAGCTGCCCAAAAACTGACATGAAATCCTGTCCTCTTTCCCCTTACAGTATTATTACCTTACATAAACAAGGTTAAGAGTTTTATGTACTTAAAGCATGTTATGAATGGTGAACTTCCCAGGCCACACACTGTATCTGCTCAAGTCCAGTAGGTCCCTTTGCTTTATTTGTAAACAAAAATTGCACATCTGTTTTATTAACTTTCTTGAAAACTGTCCAGAAAAGATTTCATTGGGAAGCTAAGCCTTTGAACACAACAGGCAGTAAGCAAAGAGGAAAAGCAGATGCTGAGAGAAAATGGCAGAAATCAGAGCTAACCCCAACATTTCATTCTTTATAAAGGCTGCCAGACAGCTTGGAAAGTCACGTTGATCCATTTCAGCACAGCCATCTAGACATGCACTTTATGTTGGTTACATTGTTTCCACCACCCCCAACCTTGAAGTCTGTCTGCAATTGGCACTGCATCTTTACTGTTCCTGGTCTGGTTATCTTCAAATGTTTGTCATTAATCATCCTTCTGCATCAGAGTGTGAAGGCGAGAGAGAGTCAAAGTGAACCATGAAAAAAGTCCTAAATAGCAAATTTTAAGACAATCCAGAAGTTATGAGAAAAGGAGAAACTTCTGGAGATCATACAATGATGTCACCAACACTTGTTCTTAAACATTCCCAGCTGAGGCACAAATTCTCAGGTGGCCTTCCCCCAGGGAACCCTAAAGCTATTCAATGGATGAGGCAACCTGTAGACTTATTAGTCTTTAAACTGGGTCAATGTTTATTTGCTTTGCTAGATATCATTGGAAGCCCAACATGAAGGTCAGTTAGGGCAAGGTTTATGCTGTCCTCAATATTCTTAGAATTAGAGCAAGGTGCCTGTGAATTTTTATAGCAGCACTATCTCTGTACAAACCCATTATAGTTAATTGCTGGGTGGTCACTAGAGGTCTCTTCTTCCAGGGGGACCAAGAAATATCATCAATGAACCTTGTGGTACTCAAATATTAAGACATTGGTTATACATATCTGATCTTTACCCGATTTCAAGAAATGGCCCTAAGTAAATATTGTGGCTAAAAAATGGAAAACCATTGACCCAAGAGCTTTGGAACTCAAGGCATTTTAAACACCACAGACAAGTAGCGACAACCGCAACATTTTACATTTCTCCCCACTGATGGTCTACACTTAGCCATTGGCTTTCAATTAACATCCCAAAATGTTTTTGTGCGTGGCTATAGTTTTTGTAGTGAATCATTGCATTTTGACCTCAACTCTTAGGTTAATATCTTGTTCTGGGGGTCATATATATTAAATTGGTGCTGTGCTTATACTATCATGTGGTCTGTGTGCATTATATATAGATTTGGTGGTGTATTTGTGCTCTCTGGGCTTTATTTATAGAATTGGTAGAGTATATATACCATCATGTGTTCTGGGGGCATAATATATAGAGTTGGTGCTGTATTTATACTATTATGTGTTTTTGGGATGAATAATGTATAATGCCATAATGTATACTGCCATGTGTTCTGGGGGCATTATAATTGGAATTGTTGCTGTATGTATACTGTTATGTGTTCTAAGGGCATAATATATGGGCTTGGTGTTGTGTTTATACTATTGTGTGTTCTGGGATTAATATACATAAAATAGGCACTGTATTTATATTGTTATGTCTTTAGTATTATTGTTCATGGAACTGGTGTTGTATTTATACAGGAGGCCAAACATGCCCAGACATCAATGAATTTCTCTACAACAGGGTGAAGATATTATACCTGAAGTTGCACTGTGTGAGTACTGGGGTTATTATACATAAAAAATGTGCTGTATTAATGCTACCATGTGTTCTGTGGGCATTATATATGGAATTGGTGCTATATTTGTACAGGTATGGGATCCATTATCCAAAAAAACCCGTTATCCAGAAAGCTCCGAATTACAATAAGGCTATCTCCCATAGACTCCATTATAATCAAATAATCCAATTTTTTTAAAATGATTTCCTTTTTCTGTGTATTAATAAAACAGTACTTTGTACTTGATCCCAACTAAGATATAATTAATCCCGTTTGGACGCAAAACCAGCCTATTGGGTTTATTTAATGTTTACATGATTTTCTAGTAGACTTAAGATATGGAGATCCAAATTGCAAAAAGATCTGTTATCCCGAAACCCCCAGTTCCCACACATTCTGGATAATAGGTCCCATACGTTGGTAAATTGGTGCTATACTTATACTATCATGTGGTCTGGGTGTATTATACATGGATTTGGTGATGTATTAATACTTTTATGTGTTCTGGGGGCGTACCATATGAATTTGGCACTCTATTTATACTACAATGTGTTCTGGAGTCATTATATATGAAATTGATTCCATTTTATACTATTATGTGTTCTAAGGGTATAATATATGGACTTGGTGTTGTATTTATACTGTTGTGTGTTCTGGGATCATTATATACAAAACAGGCACTGTATTTATAGTATTGTATCTTTACGGTTATTATACATTGAACTGGCACTGTATTTATACAGCCATGTGTTCTGGGGTCATATATTTATACTATTGTGTTCTGGCAGGGATTATATATGGATTTGCCATTCTATTTATACTATCATGCGTTCTGGGGCATTGTATAGAGAGTTGTTGCTTTATTTATGCCACTGTGTGTTCTGGGGACATTAAATATGACATAGGCGCTGTATTTATACTTTTGTGTTTTGGGGGGAGGGTAGTATATGGAATAGACACTGTATTTATGTGGAGGCATTGTATATAGAATTGTTGCTGTATTTATACTATGATGTGTTCTGGGGTTAATATACATGCAATATGCACTGTATATATACTACTATGTGTTCTGGAATATTATATATGAAACTGGAACTACATTTATCTTGCACGGCATTCTGTAGTGTAATACAGGGAACGGAATGCTGTTTTCTGTTGAGTATACAACCAAGTTCCTTTGGAATTTTGCCAATGAACAGAAACAATATTTACATATAATTTTTATGCCGATAAGAAACTAAAAACTCAGGACAATAGTTTTGAGAAGATTCAGCAAAATCAGTCTTACTCTATCTCTCTGTTTGAATAAAAAAAAAAAAACAATGGATGAGATGTCATATTCCCTAGATTTTCACCCCGAACTCAAGTTTATGTCAATGGCGGCTATATTTAGCTGTGCTAGAAATGCGGCTGATTTCATTATAATGAAAAGGAGGTCAAAATTCATTAGACTTAGGCTGTTTTTTTTTTTCTCATTTCACATTGTTAAATACTAAGGAAAATGACATTTCATTACCAGAATATTTTGCTGCAAATAGTTGCTTTAACTCGAAGAGTTTGCAGTAGAGCCGGGGCATTTATTCCACAATATCAATCTCTTCTTGCCAATTACAGCAAGGTTTAATTGCTCGGTATTCTTTCTTAGCGTTACCATGGCTCAACTCCTGGAGAAGAAACATTCGATAAATAGCCCTGAGCGATGTCTTGTACAGTGGTTTAGTATTTTTTTTTTTTGACATATGTAAAATTTTAAATTGATCTGGTTCTTATTTTCAGATTGAAAGCAAAAATGTTTTAGTTGTAAACTATTTATGGCCCTTTGTGGAGCTAAAGTTTAATTTCGCAAAACAAAAGTCAGGAAATGTCCCACTTATTTTGGCATTTGACTCATTTGTGGCGCTTACTTGTTGCATTGAAACAACTGGGTAATAATATAAGGAAATAACTGGCAAAATATGCTATGGATCAACTATATCTGTATTTAAAGTATAAAGAAACAATATGTTTGATACAAAGTTTATTAGGAAGTTGTTTGGCTTCAACCACATAATGACCCCTTATGTCTAAAATGCCATGCTATCAGTCAGGCCTGGACTGGGAGTCAAAATAGGCCCTGCCATTCCAAGTACAAAGAGGCCCAAACAGCCTCCTACCAGCCCACTATATGGTAACTTTCTATGGAACCATACAGCAGCCCCTCTGGCATTTGCCAGAACCCACAGATTGCCAGTCCGGGCCAACTGATAGTATCAGTTGGAGCACTCACTGCTGAGATCCATACTGTCTTTAGAACTAAATTAAGTACAATTACTTTATAGGGAGCATGGGGGATCAGAAGGTCCGGACTGAGAATTAAAATAGGCCCTGGCATTTCAGGTACACAGAGGCCCAATCGGCAAACATAGAGGCCCAAACAGCCCCCACCAGCCCACTAAATAGTGACTTTCTATGGCACCTTATAGCAGCCCCTCTGGCATTTGCCAGAACCAACAGATTGCCAGTCCGGGCTTGGGGATCAGAGACAAACTATCCTAATATCACCATGTGCAGGATATGATGTTAAGGGTAGGGATGCACCGAATCCAGGATTCGGTTTGGGATTTGGCCAGCATTCTGCCTTTTTCAGCAGGATTCGGATTCGGCCGAATCCTTCTGCCCGGCTAGACCGAATCCTAATTTGTATATGCAAATTAGGGGTGGGGCGGGAATTCACGTGACTTTTTGTCACAAAACAAGTAAGTCAAAAAAAATGCCCCTTCCCACCCCTAATTTGCATATGCAAATTAGGGTTTGGATTTGGTTCGGTATTCGGCCAAATCTTTCACAAAGGATTTGGGGGTTCGGCCGAATCCAAAATAGTGTATTCGGTGCATCCCTAGTTAAGGGTATTGCCAATAACTTCTGGAGCAGTAGACACATGTCCCTTTGAGTAATAAATGACATTTTACCATCTGTCAGTCTGACAGAAATGCCTTTGTTTAGCAGATGCCAGGATAGCACTACCTGCCTGAATGCATAAAGCCAAGTAGGCCCTAAGTAAGTAAGGCCCTGGGGCTGTTTCTATGGTTTGGGCTTAGACCCCTGGCTCTATTGAAAGAAATCCATAAGACTACAGAGTACAATGACATTTGTGACAGTTCCATGTTTCCTACTTTGTGTGACAGTTGGTAAAGACTTTTTATTGGCTCAGAACAATAATGCCCCCAAGCACAAATCCAGGTCCATACAGAATGGGTTTGTTGAGATGGAAGTGGGAGATCTCTTGGCCTGCACAGAGCCCTGACCTCAACCCAACTGAAGCCCTGTGGGATGAATTGGAACCGTGACTGTCAGCCAGGCTGGATCCCCAACATCAGTGGCCAATACTTTTGTGGCTGAGTAGAATTAAATCCCACCAATGATGTTCCATCATCTAGCGGGAACCTTCCCAGAAGAGATGGGGTGGAGGAAGTTAGGTTAAAATAAAGCATTGATCTTTTAATGCATAATTGTTAATTAATTATTATGTTGGAAACAGGGATACAGATTGGGTTGGGGCTGATCATAAAAATATGTAAATTAATACAGGTAGAACTGGGTTGATTTCTAAATCGGCTACAGGCTCTTTGCGAGGGATGAGCTGCACCTCAATGATGATGGTGCAGCTGCTTTGAGGGAGAAGATGGCTAGAGGGTTGGGGGGGGTTCAGTAAATGATTCTGTGGAATATAGGTTAGATGTAGTGATGGGCGAATTTATTTACCAGGAGCAAATTCGCTGTGAATTTGCCCGTTTTGCCGCCAGTGAATAAATTAGCGAAAAAATTTTGACGCTGGCGATGGTTCAGACGCTGGCGACAATAAATGGAACCCATTGAAATTCACGAAATCCGTGGTGAAGCGAAACGGGACAAATTCGCCCATCACTAGTTAGAATGAGGGAGGAGATCTGGTTGGGGGTATTGTTAAGGACAGGGAGGACCATATGTTGTATTTACAAAATTCTCACAATGGTTCCAATATTACATGTTTTCAAATGCAAGGAGTCTGACTAGTGATGGGCGAATTTATTCGCCCAGTGGCTATACTTTCGGAGGGACAGAGGCAATTGAAATGGAGGAGGGGTATGTCTGTTTGTTAGGGCAAATAAGGTCTTGAGTTGTATTAAAAGGGGCAGAGAGTCAAGGAAGGAGGGGGTCATTCTTCCACTGTATAGAGCACTTGTAAGGCCCCATCTAGAATATGCCGTACAGTTTTGGTCTCCATCACTCAAACAGGACATTATTGTATTAGAGAGGGTACAGAGAAGGGCAACTAAGCTGGTAAAGGGAAAATCTTAGCTATGAGGAAAGACTGGCCAAATTGGGGATGTTCACGCTGGAGAAGAGGCGCTTAAAGGGCACCTATCACAGCCAAAATCAAACACATATTAACAATCTGACCAGTACAAGCTAAACACGTTTAATCAAACTACATATATAGTTTTTTGAAAAAAACTGCAGGTTTTAAAAAAATCCTTTACTTTGTCAAATGGGTTCTTTCACTGAGGGAGGCCATACTGTGACTATAACAGAGACTCTAATATGCAAATTTCAGGAGCATGCTCAGATTGTAACACTGCTTTGAGTATTCTACCCAGAATGCCTTGTTTTAGTAAACTCCTCCACTAGAAGTATCAGGAGATTTCCCTATCTTGTCCCCTGCTGGTAAAGTCATTATGCAAATGAAGGACCCTCACTAACTTCCAGCAGGGGGCAGCACTACTGTACAGCAGCTAACACACAGGTTTGGCTGATTTGAAAATAGCTTAGAAGGGTTGATAAGCAACAAGGAATTTGAACTGAGCATGTGCGAGATTTCAGAGCTACAGTTGGCTGGGAAGATATAGGTAGGAGGAGCCAGTGAAATCCAAGATGGCTGCCTCAGCTAGAACTGCAGTGGAGATAGGGGAGATCTTGCAGAAGGAATAGTGAGCTGATCATTTACATTATACAAACAATTCTAACTGTTTTAAAAATCGGATTTCTTGAACTTTCACATAGTGTATTTACTTAGTAAATGATTTTGGTCATGATTGGTGCCCTTTTACAGGGTGATATGATAACTATGTATAAATATATAAGGGGATCATATAATAATCTCTCTAATGATTTATTTACCAGTAGATCTCTCCAGCTGACACAAGGTCACCCATTCTGATTAGAAGAAAAGAGGCTCAGGCTAAATATTGGGAAGGGGTTTGTTACAGTGAGAGATGTGAAGATGTGGAATTGTCTCCCTGAATCAGTGGTACAGGCTGATACATTAGATAGGTATAAGAAGGGGTTGGATGGTGTTTAGCAAGTGAGGGAATACAGGGATATGGGAGATAGCTCATAGTACAAGTTGATCCAGGGACTGGTCCCATTGCCATTTTGGAGTCAGGAAGGAATTTTTACCCGTCTGAGGCAAATTGTTTTTTGCCTTCCTCTAGATCAACTGGCAGTTAGGCAGGTTGTAAATAGACTAGAAAAGGTTGAACTTGATGGACTTGTGGCTTTTTTTAACCAAACTTACCATGTTACTATGTGACCTCTTATCCAGAATGCTCTGTATCTGGGGTTTTCCAGATAAGGGATAATTCTGTATTTTGATGATTCTGTAATTTGGATCTCCATACCTTAAAGGGCACCAATCATGACCAAAATCATTTACTACTGTAAGTAAATACACAATGTGAAAGTTCAAGAAATCCGATTTTTAAAACAGTTAGAATTGTTTGTATAATGTAAATGATCAGCTCACTATTCCTTCTGCAAGATCTCCCCTATCTCCACTGCAGTTCTAGCTGAGGCAGCCATCTTGGATTTCACTGGCTCCTCCTACCTATATCTTCCCAGCCAACTGTAGCTCTGAAATCTCGCACATGCTCAGTTCAAATTCCTTCTTTGCTTATCAACCCTTCTAAGCTATTTTCAAATCAGCCAAACCTGTGTGTTAGCTGCTGTACAGTAGTGCTGCCCCCTGCTGGAAGTTAGCAGGTGGCAGCACTTCTAGTGGATACTTCTAGTGGAGGAGTTTACTAAAACAAGGCATTCTGGGTAGAATACTCAAAGCAGTGTTACAATCTGAGCATGCTCCTGAAATTTGCATATTAGAGTCTCTGTTAGAGTCTCAATATGGCCTCCCTCAGTGAAACAACCCATTTGACAAAGTAAGGGATTTTTTTAAAAACTGCAGTTTTTTCAAAAAACTATATATGTAGTTTGATTAAACGTGTTTAGCTTGTATTGGTCAGATTGTTAATATGTGTTTGATTTTGGCTGTGATAGGTGCCCTTTAAGTCTATTAAAATAACATGTAAACATTAAATAAACCCAATAGGCTGGTTTTGCCTCCAATAAGGATTAATAATATCTTAGTTGGGATCAAGTACAAGTTACTGTTTTATTCTTAAAGAGAAAAAGGAAATGATTTAAAAAAAATTGTAATTATTTGATTATGGATAACAGGTTTCCAGATAATGGATCCTATACTTGTATTGAGCGAAAGTTTTTGGCAGGTTTCATCTCTAAAAAAAAAAAAAAAAAAAACTCACCGACAATATACACCAATGTCTTGTGCAAAAAAGGTTGCTGTGAAAAAAAAAAACACCCTTTTTTTAAAATTTCGCAGTTTTGTGAATTTTTGGTGAAGCGAAACAAGACAAATTTGTTCCTCGTCACTAATGTAAACCATGCGGACTTGATGCGAGTCAAAAGCAGCAGTTATAAGTTATTGATTAGTAGTAAAGTTATTGATTATCTCCCTACTCACTCATTGTAACTCCCCAAACTTCTCCAATATGAGTTGGAGATCAGAGAGTCGCCATCAAGCAACCAGATGAAGACGCTCGGTGCAGAATGTTTTTCAACTTGTATAACAAAGAAATTCCCAAACAAATCTCCCACTTTGAGTTTTCTCTTAGGCTCCCGACGCTTTGATGAATCGACTCTTCAGAATTTCAACTTTCAAAGAACAAAACAAAAAAAAGTGCTTTCAAAGTTTTGAAGTGGTGAATAAACTGTCAGATCTGCTGCTCTTCTGGGAAAGCAATTTATCAAGCAGAACTTTTTCAGGCACTTTGATCTCTGCTAAATAGGTTCCATGCCGTCACAAAGGATGGGAGATATGTTTCGCCCACTTCATAACGTAGAGCGACCCCGGTGTGTTTCCCCCCTACTCTGGCACGTTATACACTTCCAAAGTGAAGATCTCCCACGTTGCCAATCCCACGATACTCTGTGTTTGTTTTGTAGTGAATGTCTGAAGATTTGGGGCCCTATTTATTATTCTGTGGAAAACTACATTCATCAAAAAAACTAGGGTTGCACCGAATCCACTATTTTGGATTCAGCCACACCCCCGAATCCTTCACAAAAGATGCGGCCGAATACCGAACCGAATCTTAATTTGCATATGCAAATTAGGGGCGGAAAGGGGAAAATATTTTTACTTCCTTGTTTTGTGACAAAAAGTCATGCAATTTCCCTCCCCACCCCAAATTTGCATATGCAAATTCGGATTCGGTTCGGCCGGGCAAAAGGATTCCACTGAATCCTGCAGAAAAAGGGCGAATTCTGGCTGAATCCTGAACCGAATCCTGGATTCGGTGCATCCCTAAAAAAAACGGTGTAAAAAGCTGCGTAAAATAAAAGGCAAATTTACCAAGCTTTCCACCATTATTTTGCGCTGCTTCAGACCTTTGTCAGGTGGAAGTTGCTCAAAGAAAAAGTGCAGAAAAAAATTATGTTATTTTTAACCTGATTTTTACATGGCGATGTGTGGCGAATAATTCCACAGATTTTTACATCACATAATACATATGCCCCCTAGTATCACATGATGGAAAAGCTACAGTGTAAAGTGCAATTTTTTTCCCCAGAATTCTAGCGACATTGTGGGCTCAACCAGGCAATGCGTTTGGAGCAATTGAGCTGCGCCTACTGCAATTGCATTTGATTCTGCAAAATTAGGGATGCACCGAATCCAGGATTTGGTTCGGGATTCTGCCAGGATTCGGCCTTCTTCAGCAGGATTCTGGTACAGCCGAATCCTTCTGCCTGGCCGAACACAATCAGAATCCTAATTTAAATATGCAAATTAGGGCCAGGGAGGGAAATTGTGAGTTTTTTTTGTCACAAAAAAAGGAAGTAAAAAATGTTTTCCCCTTCCCACCCCTAATTTGCATATGCAAATTAGGATTTGGATTCAGTTCGGCCAAATCTTTCATGAAGGATTCAGGGGTTTGGCAAATCCAAAATAGCGTATTCTGTGCATCCTTAGGCAAAATAGATGCAAATCAGATGCAGTTGTGTCAAATATTTTTGAATTCTGACTGGCATAATTTTTGGTGTTCTCCATGAGTGACCTATTGCCTGGTCAGGAGGTGGTGGTGGCTCTAGGGTTCCCCTGTGTATCAGTAGTCGCAGCAGCACCTGATTCGGTATGGAAGGCTGAAAACACTGATTATACGGTATGTATTTTGCTCCAAGTACCTGATGTGAAAGTGGTTTAAAGGGCATGTAAAGGCAAAAAAATAAAATCCCATTTTTACTTTCTTTAATGAAAAAAAAAAAACCTATCTCCAATATACTTTAAATAGAAAATATGTACCGTTTTTATAAGAAACCTGACTGTATGCAGTGAAATTCTCCCTTCATTTACTGCTGTGGATAGGAATTGTCAGATGGTCCCTAACTGCTCTGCAGGGAAACAATCATACTTATGAACAGCAAGGGGAGCCCCCGCCTTACTTCCCAGCCATGCAGAACTCAAGCAGCTTTGTTTATGACGATCCCTAAGCAGCCCCAGACCTCATTGAGCATGTGTCATGACTGATCACAGGTGAGTGGCTGGTAGTTAGGAGCCTTGGTGCTGTATAACACGAGTACAGCGGGTATTTGAGGTTTCCATAGGCCGGAAACTTGTTATGCAGAAGAATATTTTAATAATGAAAATTATTGCAATATAACAGATGAACAAAAGATAAAAAATAATATAAGTTCTTACACCAGGCCAGTGGCAACAATAAAGGCAAGTCTGAGAAACAGGCTGAGGTCGGAGGCAGGCTGATGGCAGAGGGTAGTCCAGTAAACAAGCCGATCCAGGAGATCCAACAGAGAGCAGGTAATGGGAAACTGGAGCAGAGAACTCAGGAACAGGATGGGGACTCAGGAACAAGGCAAGAATCAGGAACAAATCTCTGGTCTGTAGAAACAGGCTGTGATGCTTAATGATCAAGCACCTGGGCATGGTTTATAAAGCCCCTTAATTGGCAAGCTATACACACCTGTGTTTGATGAAGGAGGAGGAGGAGTTGAGTAAACACATAAGGAAACCAGAGTGTCTACCAGCAAATCCATAGAGTCCAATCTCAAAGGTCTCCAGTGGCTCAGTGAGGTAATGCCGGAACTTAAAAGTATGTAGTCCAGAGTTCAATTCCAGATAGTTCCTGACAGCATGTGCACAGTCTTGGTCTTGCAAAGATGTATAACAAAGTTACAAGATGGTGACCCCCTGTAGCCAACTTTGAAAGCATAAATCATTTGTTTGATTAGGCTTGTGGTGCAGTAAGTTCATGTTTATGTTTAGTATACAAAATACAGCATTTCTAGCCTTATTTTATTTTAGACTTTACATGCCCTTTAAGACACAATTCACTGCGGGGGAAAAGTACAACTTGTAAACTGAACTTGACAACTTACATGACCCCTATTAACTGTTCAATTGTTGTTTTTTATTTATTTATTTTTAAATGGTCATGCACATAATGGCCCTAGCTCTGCAGTTCAACCAATCATATTATTTATTTTCAGCAACAACATATATTCGGTTACTAACAGCAATACTAATTGGCTGGTTGCTATGGGATACAGGGTTATGGCCAAGTGTCCATCTTTATGTATAATCCAACAGTGAAGCAGGTATGGGATCCGTTATCTAGAAACCCATTATCTAGAAAGCTCTAAATTACGTGACGGCCATCTCCCATAGAGTCCATTTTAAACAAATTAGTCAAATGTTTAAATAATGTTCGCTGTAATAATAAAACAGTCGCTTGTACTTGATCCCAACTAAGATATAATTAATCCTTATTGGAGGCAAAACCAGCCTATTGGGTTTATTTCATGTTTACATGATTTTCTAGTAGACTTAGGGGCAGATTTACTAAGCTCGAGTGAATAGTTTGAATCCAAAAATATTAGAATTTCAAAGTAATTTTTTGGGTACTTCGACCATTGAATTGGTCAAATTCGATCGAATCGAATGATTCGAATGATTCGAAGTAAAGATCGTTCAACCATTGGATAATCGAAGTACTGTCTCTTTTAAAAAAACCTTCGACTCAATACTTCGCCAAATAAAAGCTACCGTATTGAATGTTAGCCTATGGGGACATTGTAGATGGTTTTGGGCACTTTTTCTGATCGAATAAAAATCATTCGATAGATCGCTTAAAATCTTTCGAATTGTTTTATTCGATCGAACATTTTGCACTAAAATCCTTCTAATTCGATATTCTAATTCAAAGGATTTTACTTTGAGGGTTTTTTAACCCTCGCAATCAGACCCTTGATAAACCTGCCCCTTAAGGTATAAAGATCCAAATGATAGAAAGATCCCTTTTGTGGAAACCCCAGGTCCCGAGCATTCTGGATAACAGGTCCCATACCTGCATTGTAATTTGTAGGTCTTCTTAGTCCATAACACCTTGTGCTGGCAGTTGTATTTCAAGTCACCACTCCCAACATTCATTCATGGGACACAGCTGACTGGTTGTCCTTGATTCTTAAGTAAATTTCTGCAATTCTTGATTCGTATAATTCAGATTGAATAAAGCTGGCCATATACATACTGAGTTCTCTGAAATTTAGTATAATTGTTGATACATAAATGTTGGATGGACAGTTATTTAAATATAAGACGGATTATTGATTGAAGAGGCTGATGCACAGTCAGTAAGTACATGGCGCACGGGCGAATTAATTCGTCAGACACAAATTTGCAGCAAAATTCCATAATTTGCCGCAATCGATTTCATTTGAAACTGCGATGACAATTCACTAGTGTAAAATCCACTGCGTCCAAAAAAATTGGTGCAAAATTATTCAGACGCCAATTGACTTTAATGAATTTGGACCAAATAGTTGTGCGTATAAAGATTGTCACTTGCGTAAAAATTGACTCGCGCCAATTGTCAATTGTTTTAACGCTCATTGATTTTAATGCATTTTGTTAATTTTTCTTGGTTTTTCAGAATTTCACTGTAAATTTACTAGTGATGCATCAAATCCACTTTTTTGGATTTGGCCGAACCCCCGAATCCTTCGTGAAAGATTCGGCCAAATACTGAACTGAATCCGAACCCTAATTTGCATATGCAAATTATGAGTGGGAAGGGGAAACATTTTGTACTTCCTTGTTTTATGACAAAAAGTCACGCAATTTCCCTCCCGCCCCTAATTTGCATATGCAAATACGGATTTGGTTCAGCCGGGAAGAAGGATTCGGCCGAATCCGAATCCGAATCCTGCTGAAAAAGGCCGAATCCTGGATTTGCTGCATCCGTAAAATTTACAAATTTTTCTGGAGACCTGAAACTGCACAGATTAGCCCATCGCTAAAGGTGAGTCATGGTTCCTATGAATTTGCTACTGTTTCAATTGTTTGGTGGAAATTACAAAGTGATAAGAATGATATTCTGAGACAATTTACACTTGGTTTTCATTTTTTATTATTTGTGGTTTTTGAGTTATTTAGCTTTTTATTCAGCGGCTCTCCAGTTTGCAATTTCAGCCGTCTGGTTGCCAGGGTCCTAATTGCCCTAGCAACCATGCATTGATGTGAATACGTGATTTGATAATGAATAATGACGTGATATTCTGAGACAATTTGCAATTTGTTTTCCTTTTTAATTATTTGTGATATTTGAGTTATTTAGCTACAAATTCCCCTAGCAACCATGCATCAATTTGAATAAGAGACTGGAATATGAATAGGAGAGGCCTGAATAGAAAGATTTGTTATAAAATGTAGCAATAACGATACATTTTTTAGCCTTCTAGAGCCTCATTTTTTAGATGGGGTCAGTGACCCCATTTGAAAGCTGAAAAGAGTCAGAAGAAGAAGTTAATAAAAACGATTAAAAAAGACCAATTGAAAAGTTGCTTAGAATTAACCATTCTATAAAATACTTAAAGGGCACCAATCATGACCAAAATCATTTACTAAGTAAATACACTATGTGAAAGTTCAAGAAATCCGATTTTTAAAACAGTTAGAATTGTTTGTATAATGTAAATGATCAGCTCACTATTCCTTCTGCAAGATCTCCCCTATCTCCACTGCAGTTCTAGCTGAGGCAGCCATCTTGGATTTCACTGGCTCCTCCTACCTATATCTTCCCAGCCAACTGTAGCTCTGAAATCTCGCACATGCTCAGTTCAAATTCCTTCTTTGCTTATCAACCCTTCTAAGCTATTTTCAAATCAGCCAAACCTGTGTGTTAGCTGCTGTACAGTAGTGCTGCCCCCTGCTGGAAGTTAGCAGGTGGCAGCACTTCTAGTGGATACTTCTAGTGGAGGAGTTTACTAAAACAAGGCATTCTGGGTAGAATACTCAAAGCAGTGTTACAATCTGAGCATGCTCCAGAAATTTGCATATTAGAGTCTCTGTTAGAGTCTCAATATGGCCTCCCTCAGTGAAAGAACCCATTTGACAAAGTAAGGGATTTTTTTAAAACCTGCAGTTTTTTCAAAAAACTATGTATGTAGTTTGATTAAACCTGTTTAGATTGTACTGGTCAGATTGTTAATATGTGTTTGATTTTGGCTGTGATAGGTGCCCTTTAAACTTAAAGGTGAACCACCCCTTTAAGAGGGAATTTTGTTGTTAAATCGGTAGCAATTGGCTGCACCCCAACATTCCTTCAATGTATTATAATTCATAAACAGCTGGAGAGCAACTCCATTCATTCCATACACACGTCATTCATTGCGTCTGCATCATGTTCTGTAAAGTGGAGCTACTGAAGTCTACAGGGAAAAGAAACCAAAGTCTGCCGTCAGAATGCACGTCTGTGTTTTGTAATCCGGACACTAAAAGCTTTGCTCGCTTCTGTCTCGTGTGTTTCCTATGGGAGGATAGATGTACATAACGGGGGGTCAGATGTCACAGCACTAGGGGGACACGGTTGGGAGAATGAAGGTCATGGTTCTGCTGTGAAAGAATTTGGGACTTACAAAGTTCACCCCACGTTTTAAGGGATGCTTCTAATTGGCGTCGGTATATCCAATGTTCCTGAATCTGGGAATTGTTAGGCTGATGTCTCATGGGGGTGTATTCTTTACTAATGGAGAGGTGCCCAAATCCATCACATTCTGACACCAACTATTTATTTATGAGACAAGGCTGGTACTGGAGCTTTTCAGGTCTCATTTAAAGGAGAACTAAAGCCTAACTAAAGAAGTAGCTAGAAATGTTGTACAATATGTTTTATGTTTCTGTACCAGCCCAAGGCAACCACAGCCCTTTAGCAGTAAAGATCTGTGTCTCCAAAGATGCCCCAGTAGCTCCCCATCTTCTTTTCTGCTGATTCTCTGCACATGCTCTGTGCTGCTGTCACTTACTGAGCTTAGGGACCCACTCACAATATACAGTACACATAGAATAGAAATGTCACAATATAAGGCTGATTAGTAATTAATACAGATAATTACTACATGGCAGCACAGAAACCAGTGCAATTAGCATCAGAATTTAATAATCAGCAAACCTGTAGCATCAGCTTATATTACAGCCAGGGAAGCTCATTTTCTGCTGGATAATTAGTGACGAGCCCTAAGTTTAGCTTCTCAACAGCCAATCAGAGCCCACTGAGCATGTGAGTGTCACAGACACTTTCCAAGATGGTGACCCCCTGTGACAAGTTTGAAGTCCTGGATCATTGCTGCTATTGACAAGCTCAAACTTTAGCCTCGTGCAATAAGTTCACTAGATAAAATATGCCATTTTTAGCCACATTCATTTCTAAGGTTTAGTTTTCCTTTAAAGGAATATTTCTGCTGAATGTGAATGTGTGCCTATTGACACTGGAGCAGGGGTCCCTAACTTTTTTTAAACCAAGGGCAATATTCAAATGTAAAAAGAGTTGGGGAGCAATACAAGCTTAAAAGAGTCCCTGGGTTGCCAATAAGGGCTGTGATTGGCTATTTGGTAGCCCCTATATAGACTGGCAGCCTACAGTAAACTCTGTTTGGCAGTACACCTGGTTTTTATACAACCAAAACTTGAATCCAGTTTGGGGGAAAACACTGCATTATGTTCAACAAAGTCCATGGCAGCCTGATTCCAAAACGACACTTATCCTTATAGTGTTTACTTTGTTTCTATGATTGCTGAACTTTAAAACCAGAGAGCCAGTGAACGCAAGACTGTAGAATCTAAATAAAGGGTAAATATTTTAAAAAAAGAGGGGTGTTGTTTGTACTAAATTTGGGGCGATTATAAATTATCAGGAATGTGAACTCAGATCTAGTTGCAGATTTGCTCCAGTTGGAATTCTGCAACCTTCTCATGTCAAAATGAACTGTTAGTATAATGTAGAGAGTGATATTCTCAGACAATTTGCCATTGGTTTTCAATGATCCAGGACTTCAAACTTGTCACAGGGGGTCACCATCTTGGCAAGTGTCTGTGACACTCACATGCTCAGTGGGCTCTGATTGGCTGTTGAGAAGCTAAGCTTAGGGCTCCTCACTAATTATCCAGCAGAAAATGAGCTTCCCCTGTAATATAAGCTGATGCTACAGGTTTGCTGATTATTAAATTCTGATGCTAATTGCACTGGTTTCTGTGCTGCCATGTAGTAATTATGTGTATTAATTACTAATCAGCCTTATATTGTGACATTTCTATTCTATGTGTACTGTATATTGTGAGTGGCTCCCTAAGCTCAGTAAGTGACAGCAGCACAGAGCATGTGCAGTGAATCAGCAGAAAAGAAGATGGGGAGCTACTGGGGCATCTTTGGAGACACAGATCTTTACTGCTAAAGGGCTGTGGTTGCCTTGGGCTGGTACAGAAGCCCAAGACATAATGTGCAACATTTCTAGCTACTTCTTTAGTTAGGCTTTAGTTCTCCTTTAAAACCAACATCGGGCTATTGAAACCATTCCTAAAACACCGCACGGTAGCAGAAGATTCCGTTCCCCTGATGATGGGGGCGCAGACAATATTAAAGACCAGATCGGCCGCCTACTGTTTTGACAGAAGGGTTTGTATTATACATTGTAAGATAACATTCAAAGCAAAAGAATTTTTTTGATTATGAAGTTGTGATATTGACGTAGAATGTCATTGCCGAGTCCACTTGTCAGCTCTCTAATTACATGGTACAGAGCTATAGGCTCACGTCTTTCAACTGCTCTTGATAAAATGTAAAAATGGCTTTTTTTTTTTGCTCCTGTAAACTTGCCTCAATGACAGATCTGAGTGGAAGCTTTGCGTTTCACACAACATTTGATCCGGCTCTCCAGAGGAACCTTCTGAAATACGAGCTGTTCAAAGGGCCGAATAGATCGTTCCATTCAGAGGAGCCGTGTTTGCATATTGACGTCTGCTGGGGATGCCGACGCTGTGCCGAGGGGTCCTCAGTTTTGAATGAATGCAAATATTTGGGAGATGTGGAGGTTGTATGTTCCTTATTTGCCAGTTCAGCTGGTTGTACATAATATAAGCTGCTAGGTTGGTTCCTCCCAATCCAGCTCTTGGGTTTGGAAAGTGTTGTCACCTGTCCGGATTTGATTGAGACAGTCTGGTTTTCAGAAGGGCTGCCCGGGTCAAAAAAGTCTGCCTGTTTTGACAAAAAATGGAAAACCCAGCAGGATCTCCCCTGATTGACATGACGATCAGCCAATTGCTGATCGCCACGTCATTGCCCAGCCCATGTGACGTAGCACACCCCACCTGCAATGTTACTGACCTGCCCTGGAGATGTCATTGCCCTGTCTCCTGCCCGAATCATGATCCGCACAAAGATGGCAACCTTAGGATAGGCTGATTTGGTCCACGACCTAAGGTTTTGACCTGGACAAGCAGGTTTTTACACCTGCTGTCTGGTTCGAAAATACCTGCTCCCTGCTTCCTGAGCGTTTTGGCCAACCACGGGTTGCACATCATTGGCCCACCCCTTCTCGTCACTGGCCAACCCCTTCTCGTCACTGGCCAACCCCTTCTCGTCACTGGCCCGCCTCTTCACTTCACTAGCCCGTCCCTTCACATCATCAGCTCCGCACCTGATGTCCATTCCAAATGAAGAATATATGGCAACCCTACCAGGACCCAGAGGATAATGGGAGCCCAAGACAACATCTTGGAAAGAAGAAGGACCCAGGTAGAGCTTCTGTAAAGCCTCAATGACATTGCACAGAGCCTAATATTGATGTTATTTTCAATGTTAAAAGTACAGTATATTTAGTAGGGTTGGGACCAGTCCCGGATAGGGATGGGCGAATTTTTTCGCCTCGTTTCGCCGAAAAAATTACGCCCATAGACTTGTATGGCGGCGTGCGTCAAAAAAAGACGCGCGTCAAAACAGTTTCGCCGCGCGACAAAATTTTTTTGACGCCCATAGACTTTAATGGGCGTCTGCGACATTTCGCCGGCGGCGAATTTATGGCGAAGCGAAACGGGTCAAATTCGCCCATCCCTAGTCCCGGACTGACAATCTGTGGGTTCTGGCAACTGCCAGAGGGGATGCCATAAGATGCCATAGAAAGTCACTATTTAGTGGGCTGGTGGGGAGCTGATTGGGCCTCTCTGTACTTGGAATGCCAGGGCCTATTTTGACTCCCAGTCCAGACCTGGTTGGGACCCCTTATCCTGAAACCTGTTATCCGGAAAGCTCCAAAATTACTGGAGGACCACATCCCATAGACTCCATTTAAAGCAAATATTTCTAATCTTTAAAAATGATTTCCTTTTTATCTGTGATAATAAAACAGTGCCTTGAACAGTACTTGATCGCAACTAAGCAGCAAGAATCTGTATTGGTGGCAAAACAATCTTTTTAGCTGACTTAAAGCGATGGTTCACCTTTGAGATAACTTTTAGTATGATATAGAATGGGCACTTCTAAGCAACTTATCAACTGGTCTTCATTATTTATTCTTTATAGTTTTTGAATGATTTGCCTTATTCTCCTGACTCTTTCTGGCTTTCAAATGGGGGTCACTGACCCCATCTAAAAACAAATACTCTGAAAGGCTACAAATGTATTGTTATTGCTACTTTCTATTACTCATCTTTCTATCCAGGCCTCTCCTATTCATATTCCAGTCTCTTATTCAAATCAGTGTATGGTTTCTAAAATAATTTGGAGCCTATCAACCAGATTGCTGAAATTACAACCTGGAGAGCTGCTGAATAAAAAGCTAAATAACCCAAAAACCACAAATAATAAAAATGAAAAAAAAAAATACAAATTATCTCAGAATATCACTCTCTACATCATACTAAAAGTTAACTCAAAGGTGAACAACCCCTTTAAAGATTCATCGACACTGCACAGGGCCTACTATTTGTATATGACTTTCAATGTTAAAAGTACAGTATATTAAACAGGGTTTTAAATACAGGTATGGGATCCGGTATCTTGAAACCTATTATCCAGAAGACTCCAAATTACAGGAAGACCATAACCCATATATTGCCAAATAATCCAAGTTTTTAAAATATGATTTCCTTTTTTTGTGTAATAATAAAACAGTAGTTTGTACTTATCCTTATTGGAAGCAAAACCAGCCTATTTGGGTTTATTTAATGTTTAAATGATTTTCTAATAGATTTAAGGTAGGAAGATCCAAATTAGGCTTAGGAAAAGCCCAGGTCCCCAGTATTCTGCATAGTAGGTCTGGTACCTTGTTCTTGATCCTAACTAAGCTGCATGAGTCCATATTGGTGGCAAAACAATCGTTTTTGCTGACTTAAGTTATGGAGAATCAAATTACAGAATTTCAAATTTCCGTATCCACAAAACCCCAGGTCCCAAGCTTTCTGGATAACATATAAATGATATGCTTCCCCTTAAATCCCACTCTTTTCCCATTCCTAGGCCTTTTATGTACAGCTCTGAATAAATTCTCCCTCTTTTTCAGTTCCTTGTTTGCTAGGCTTTGCCTCCATCCATCCATCCTTTCTTTGGTAAATCACGGAAATACTTGGTAACAGTCTTTAAAAGTTTGTTCTCCTAATTATTTAGAATAAATGGCTGTTTCATCTCTTTGATGCCAAATTCTAAGAGCCCCTCATTAAGTCTTTGGTTCAGACAAAGCTCTGAATAAACTTTAGCTTCTTACAACCTTCCTTTGATTCTCTTTGAAGTTGTTTTTGACTAATAATAACTCGTAGAGACGTCCCCTGCCCAGCCTTCCTCAGTCAGCAAGTTTGCATGCCCCTACCCACAATGCTCTGAGTGACAACTTCAGAGGGTACCCTGAGACTGACTATGTGGGGTGAAGGATTGGCTCCTCCTCTTTCAATGTCATGGGCACCTGGAGCGATGTGCAGGGTTGGCATGGTGTCCATAATTTGCGACCCATCATGCTCCATTGCATTATTATTATATTGTTATATTATATTGTATTTTGTTACTTGAGGGATCAAGGCACTTATTTCCATATTTTAAAATTGTGATATCTGTACTGCTATTTGTTATTTATTGTTTGCTGTTTAAGTGTTTTTTGTCACAGCTGCTGTCGGGTAATTGATTTTGGTCTGTGCCATTTGGCTCTTGGTAATAGGGTCTCTCTTTTCATGGCCAACAAGGCTGCAGTGGCTGGAATCTGAGGTAACCTATGTTTGGTACAACTTGGCAATAGGGTTGCCACCTTTTCTGGAAAAAAAACACCGGCCTTCCTATATATTTATCTTTTTTCCCTATTAATAACATTGGGCTCAACTATCATTGCCAGGTGGCAACCCTACATGGCAAGCACGGGTTATCTGTTTTGACTAAACATAGTTCAATAAAGCTGTGGCTGAACTCCACCCATTCAAAGGGAAAACTGAGTCTGGTGTTTTCATTTCTCACGTTAATTTAGGGACCAATAGGATTAATATGCCCTAATGGCTTTAAATCCCTACCCTTCCTGATCTTCCTAGTTGCTGGGCAGATGCTCATGTATCTAGTTTAATCATTGACATATCCCAGTTATTGGCCAAAAGGTGTTATGACCACTTTCTGCCACTCTTTAATATAGTGTATGGAAAGGGGTGGATATTCCTGTTTGGCTTCTGGTGTCCTAACCATCTGTTCCCATTGGGATGTTCCCATTGAGCTTGGGTATAACAAGATCAAGTAAATCCATTTGGCCCTACGTTGGACCTGAACCTTAAGTGTACAAGTCGGGGAGCAGGGACCCCATGAACGAGGTTGGCTATCCGTGGACAGGATTAGATCTGTTATAGACTCTCTAGGAGAGTAAGATAGTGAGGAGAGAGAGAAAGAGCAGCTTTGTGCTCCATCAAGGATCTGTAGCAGGGAGAAGCCTTCCAAGGCTCCTAAATTGCCTTTAGTGAAGGGACCACGTTCATGGGGTGCCTGCTCCCCGACTTGTACACTAAAAGTTCAGGTACAGCGTAGGACCAAATGGCTTTACTTGTCCTTGTGCTTAGACTTCTTCTCCCTGACCACTCCGCTGGGTGAGATCTGCACCACTTCAAGGTACATCTGCCTGACTGTCTGTCTTACTACTTGACTACAATCCTCAGGGGAGTCACATTCCCAGCTGTCTCATCTGCCTGTCCTGATCTGTTGGTATTTTATACTGCATGTGCCTCCTTATTGTAAGTAACCCTTTGTCTTGGACAAATAAACTGGTACTCTTTTGTTTATCTGCAAGAACCTCCTGGCGTCCATTTTTTCTATTTTCACAGTTACAGTAACCTGTTGGAATTGTAGTCACACTACGCCACACCTTTATTCTTCCACTTAGCGAAATCCTGCCTGAAGGGTCGGAACTAGGGGTAGGCAGAGTAGGCACGTGCGTAGGGCGCAAAGCTGGGGGGGCGCCAGGCAAGTACCTCTCTGTCGCCTATCCCATGTGAGGTCCCCTCTCTCCCGCTGGCATTTTCTTCACCTATTGCGCTCCTGCACATTCACACGGTCCATTTTAGTGCATGCCCGCAGGAGCTAGTTCTGTTTGCGTGCACGAGGGCCAATAGGGACGTGTGCGTGCGCGAGCGTCAATTCGCATGCGTGCTCTCAGCCGGCACCGGGGACAGACAGGCTGCCTAGGGCGCCTGGCTGGCCTGGCCCGGTTCTGGTTAGAGCCACGTGTAACTCTTGCTCTAATCACTAGCTGGACGTTTGGTCTGCCTAGCCCAAATTAGTGTTACATTAACTAGATCTATTGCAATGGGAATGTTTATATTATTATTGTCAGGGGCCTACCAGAAAACCTTAGACCGTGGGCCCACTTTCCAACCTATTATTCCTCCTCTCCTCACTCAATCTCTTTACTCTCATAATATGGGGCAAATTCACTAAGCGCCTAAGCGCCGAACGCTAGCATTACTTCGCTAGCCTTTGGCATTTTCGTTACTGCGCAAATTTACTAACGAATGCTGGCGTAGATTCGCTAGTGTTACTTCGCACCCTTATGCCTGGCGAATTATCGCTAGGGACGTACTGTAACTACGCAAATTCACTAACACGCGCAGTGTACTGAACGCTACCTTTTACGCTAGACTTCCTTTGCCACCTCAGACCAGGCGAAGCGCAATAGAGTAGATAGGGATTGCTTCAAAAAAAAGTGTTTTCTACATTATGGGTGATAGGCTGAAAAAGATCGAAAAATTTTTTGGGGCTCCCCTCCTTCCCCCATACATTTCCTGACTCATGGCAACTTAACTATACAGTGGGCACATGTGTAGGGCAAAATAAAATTTTTATTTGATGTTTTGAAGGTTTTCTAGGCATTTGTAGTGATTCTACGTATTCCTCCATTGAAATTTGAATTTGGCGCCATATGCAAATTAACCATCACTAACGTAACTTTGCTTCGCTTAGAAAATCAACGCTAGCGCAACTTCGCAACCTTACGCTACCCCTGAGCGTAACTTCGGATTTTAGTGAATTTGCGAAGCGCTGGCGAAACTACGCCTGGCGAAGTGTGGCGAAGTGCGGCGAAGTTACGCCTGGCGCAACTACGAATCTTAGTGAATTTGCCCCTATAGTCACTCTTCTCTACATACTATAATCTATCGTGCCATTATTACGCCTCTTTGTTCCCATAAAGAAATAGGAAATAACTGTAACCCTAATTTGGTTAAAAATTATTCCCTTTTTCTCTGTAATAATAAAACAGTAGCTTATACTTCATCCCAACTAAAATATAAATAGTCTTTATTAGAGGCAAAACACTCCTACTGGGTTTAAATAATGTTTAAAAAATAATTTTTTTAGTAGACTATAGATATGGAGATCCACATTACCGAAAGCCCCTTATCCAGAAAATCCCAGGTCCTGAGCATTTTGGATAACAGGTTCTATACTTGTATATGCAGGACTAACCTATAACTAATAAATGTTTCTCTTGGCAGTCCCAGATTCAGTATTGTTTTACCTCTTTTTAATGAATATTTAGTGTTTTAACAAGAATATATATATTTTTTTTTTACATAAATGGAGGTCAGGAAGACTCAAACTAAGTAGCCTTGTGAACCTAAGAATTCCTTCTATTAACTTATTGGAATTATCATTACAAAGGTATCTGTCCAACTGTCAGCTACATCAGCAAATAAAGTATATGACAGTTCCCTTTGCATGAGAGAAGCCTCGTTTACTGCTTGTCCTGCTATTGATATGAAGGTATTTCATTGAGGGAATGTGTCCAAGTGTTGCTGCCCTTGCAGCTGAGGATGCACTAAATTCAGAATTTGACGTCAACCTTGTTTAAAAACCATAGTATTCAGCAGGCTAAATTTAAAGGTTATACACAGTATATGATTTTAAAAGAATGAACCTTTGTCTTTGTTGAGAAACACAAAAGATTTAGAGATTAAAGCAAATGTAAAACATCCACTTATGTTCTAAGTCACCACTGAAATATATTGCACTACCATTTATAACACATACCACAAATATCTCACAGCTTTGTATAATGGAAGCTTAAAATATTGCCAGATTGTATCCGATCTCAAAGCTTTTCTGTGGTTACAGATTCACAGGGAGTGAGTTAAATAAATACACAGGATGGAACCTGCACCAGATGTCCATCATGATGATTGGGCGAAAGCCCTAGTGAAGCCGTTTCTATTTTGCTTTAAAAGGGAATATAAAAAAATCTCCTTTCTGTCTCAGGAAATGTCAATGAGATTTTTCCCCTTGGATGCTCATCCCTCCTCCTGTACATGGACATAGTGATACCTTCATGTTCTTTCATGTCTGGATGATCTTATTTCCAACTTGCTGTGTTTTTCCCTGCCATTTATAAAGGAGTTACTGAGTAGCCTTGGCCTCAGCTTATATCGTATGTAGATCTGCTCTGTAAAGAGACTTGGCCTTACAAATCAGGTTTGTGATGTGACAACACTGGTGGCTTCAACTGATTTCAGTCTCATTACATATAATCCAATGATTTCTACTTTGGGGGTACATTATTCTCTATATATCAATACACTGAGGTTTGGTGCTCGTAGAACAACTCATCATAGAGTTTAATCTCCAATCTGGCTACATAATGTTAGCATAGTGCCCAACTAGGGCTGCTATCTGTCTGTTTTCACCGGGACAGCACAGTTTTGGAAAGGGCTATCTGAGTGAAAACTGCCTATTTGGATTTCCAAATTTCCAAATCCAGACAGGACTTTCAATTGATTGGTACAGCAATCAGAAAATCGCACAGATTGACACATCAAAACCCCACCACTTGATGGCATAGACCAACCCTGATACATCATAACTCCACCCCTTGATGGCATAGACCAAACATGACTGAAACAAGAGTGATCGCACACCCACAGCGATTATAGCTTGGTGCTCAGCATGAGAGGACACGGCAGCCTCCCAAGTAAATCCAGGAACAGAAAATACTGGCACACAAAGCGTTTGCAGCAGGTGACCCTTGCTTTAATTAAAGCAAGGGTCACCTGCTGCAAACGCTTTGTGTGCCAGTATTTTCTGTTCCTGGATAGACCAAACATGATACATTATAATCCCACCCCTTGATGGGATAGACTCACCCCTGAGACATCATAAACACACCCTTGATGGCAAAGACCATCCCTGCTACACTATAATTCCACCCCTTGATGTCATAGACCAACCCTGATACACCATAACCCCACCCCTTGATAGCATAGACTCACTCCCCAGACATGATAGCCTGACCCCTTGATGGCATAGACCAACCCTGATACACCATAACCCCACCCCTTGATAGCATAGACTCACTCCCGAGACATGATAGCCTGACCCCTTGATGGCATAGACCAACCCTGATACACCATAACCCCACCCCTTGATAGCATAGACTCACTCCCAAGACATGATAGCCTGACCCCTTGATGGCTTAAACTCAACCCCTGATACATCATAACCCCACCCCTTGATGGTATAGACCATCCCTGCTACAGTATAATTCCACCCCTTGATGGCATAGACCAACCCTGATACACCATAACCCTACTCCTTGATAGCATAGACTCACTCCCGAGACACGATAGCCTGACCCCTTGATGGCTTAAACTCAACCCCTGAGACATCATAACCCCAACCCTTGATAGCATAGACTCACCCCAAGAAAATCAAAACCACACCCCTGACCATCTGCCCACCCCCTGATATCATTGGCCATGATCCTTCTGCACACACTTCCAAGCTGCAAAAGGTGGAAACCCACTTCTAAAAACATATAGACATTGATAGCATAGACTCAGTCCTGAGATATCAAAATCCCACCCCTTGATGGCATAGACACGCCCCAAATATACCATAGCTCCACCCTTTGATGACATAGACTCACCCCCGAGACATCATCCGTCCACCCCCTTGGGACTCCTGCCCCCTGCTCAGATTCCCAAGCCGCAAAAGGTGGAAACCCTACTCTGAACACATAACCACCATCAAACCAGAAGGTTAGCAAGAGGAAGACCTAGACCACATTTGTTCTTTGTATACTCTCGAGGGCCATGGTTCCCACACTTTGGAACTAGCTCTCCTGGCGTAGCAGTGACAGGGGAGCTCAGCATAATGGCCAGCTAGGGTTAGAATTGGGCAGAACAGTCATTTGCTCTTCTAGATACACTTATGATGAGATTTGGGGTAAATATTATTTGCTATCCTAAATATTCTTGGAGTAATGACTAAAAAAGGCTGATGTAACAATAATTTCCTTCTGTACCAATCTCTTGGGCTAAGGGAGGCAAATACCACAGGTAAAAACTTGACAAACCCTACTTTTGGTGGAACGCATGGTCATCTATTACATGGGACATTAGCTTCTCCTAGACTGGACTTTATATGACTGGTGAGGTCATCCTAAACCATAAACAAAGGGAGCCACACACACATAAAGTGGATGAAGGGTGCTTATTCCATGAATTGTCACATAAAGATAATAGGAGTCATTTACAATTTCAAGGGTAGAAGTAGCTCCAGGGTTCTTCTGTGTCTTCTGTAAGCCTATAATTAAGAGTTTTTTTCTGAAACACATTAGACGTCCATTCCACAGCAGTCACTTGTGTTTTTTAAATGTGACAATAAAAAGTGTTTTTTTTTATAAGGGAGGTTGCCCTACATTTTTCAAACGAAGGGGCATCACTCTTGTGGAAGTGCAAGAACGACTGTTGACCCTAGTACCTTTCAAAAAGGACATTTCTACCTGCAAAAACTGTGTCCATTTTGAGTAATTTAGGTCATAAATGAATGATCCAACTATAAAGGAATGTCCAACCCCTACAGGGTTCTTCCCACCAAATCATTATTTCTGTGTGTGGCTTCTTGCAGACAGAGCTTGAATAAAAAAAATTAAACTCTCGTTGGGAAGTCCAGTGAGGCATCATCTGTTAGCCAAAAACCAAATGTTATTCTCTTGTTCACAGAAAGTAGAATTCATTTCTAATTCTCATTAGTCTATTACTTCTGAAGCGCTATAGTAAACTGACTTTACTTTAGTCAGTTCTAGCTACTATCGGTGTGGGGTTATACCACATATAAGGCCCTCTCTCTCAGGGGTAAGCCCTCGCAGGGGGGGAGGCAGGGTGTAGTGAAACTGTAACCAGGTGCAATAGCACAAATGATGGGCGTCAGTAGTTCTTTAACGCTTAATCTCATATCCTCGGCAGAGCCTTTAGCTGCTCAACTATATATCCTCTCTATCACTCCTAGAGTGATCTATAAAAGAGTATGTTATCTAATTACTAGGGCCAATGTGCCTAGGGTCAACAATACCCATTCCCTTCCAGCCTGCTTGGTTGGGCTAAAGTAATGGACCCAGACCTCATGGTTTCCTAAACCTTTTATACTCTGACAGTGCCATCTGGTGTACACTGTGAGAACTACAGGGGTTACATAAGCACAAGGTCCCCATTAGGACCCACTTAGGTGTCCGGATTACTAGGGATGTGCCTGTCAATAATGTGTAAGGGTGTCTAAATTTTCACATCCCTAAACTTCCATGTGGTGTTAAGAAAATAAAACAATATTCTAATATTCCAAAAGGCCTCACTATAGGCTGGGTGTGTGTGAGATGCCTGGGGAAGTTTTAATCCCAGACTCACATTACTACCCAACAGCAATTACTCTTCATATTCACTTGTTTTAACAAGAAAGCAATTAAGGACTCTGGTCAATTAACATTTGTCATTCTTTTTTTATAGTGTTTTTAATTATTTGCCGTCTTTTTCTGACTCTTTCTAGCTTTCAAATGGGGGTCACTGACCCCATCTAAAAAGCAAATGCTCTGTTAGGCTACACATTTAGGGGGTTATTTACCAAAATCCGAATTTATCTCAAATTGTATTAAAAAAAACTAACTTTCATGCCGATTTTAGTCAGGTGGATTTAATCAGATTGAAGAAAAACTTTTCGGAGCAAAAACCCAAATCGCTGAAATTTTTCTGTCTTTCTTCCCAAGTTGCCTAAAAAAGTCAGATTTTCGGTCTAAACCCAGGGCACATCATGAAAACTTGAGATAGGTGCATCTCCCATTGACTTATACAGGACCTCGACAAGTCTGAGAAGGCCGATTTTCGGATTCTGACTTTTTGCAGCATCGGGGTATAATAAATTTTGAAAAATTCAGATTTTTTCCCCCTCTAAAATTCGAGTTTTCTAGTGAAAAAAAAACAAACATTTTTCGAGATTTTAACATGAAAATTTTAATGAATAACCCCCTAATTGTTATTGCTACTTTAATAATCCAAATATTTAAAAACAATTTCCCTTTTCTCTGTAAAAAAAAAACAGTGCCTTGTACTTGATCCCAACTAAGATATAATTAATCCTTATTGGAGGCAAAACCAGTCGATTGCGTTTATTTAATGTTTACATGATTTTCTAGTAGACTTAAGGTATGATCCAAATTACGGAAAGATCCGTTATCCGGAAAGCCCCTGGTCCCGAACATTCTGGATAACAGGTCCCATACCTGTAGCAGAAGAGACCTAGAGGAGAGCTGCCTTGTGCTACATTGATTAGGGCTTGAGTGCAGAAAGGGATAAACAAATATTGTTTTTCCATTTGCAAAAAAAACTTTATAACCAATGAAAATATTCGTTGGAAAGTTGCTTAGAATTCCAGGTACTCTTGTTGCAATTTTGGGGTGGACATAACCTTTAAATGCCCTTTCAATAACATAAGCCAACAATAACAAAATCAGGAATCCGCAATAAAGCTCAATATTCTCTTTTAGTCTGGATTTATATAACATATTTCCCACGTGTGATTCCACACTGTTTCTCTGCACTTTCATAACCAGCGGCGGTTCCTTTGCTTCTGACTCGGGCAGAATCTCCTTGTTACATACATACAGCTGGGAATCCTTCTTTGCTTAGGTCACACTAATGAATGGTAGTGTGTTCTCTCGTTATGCAAGCTGTGAAGTTCTGGCTCCAGCGAGAGATCACACTCTCACAGCTGTACAATAACTGTCTCTCTGACTCCTGGGCTCTCTCACTTTATAGGGACAGCTGCATACAGACCCCAGATACAGAACTGCTGTAGTAGCTGCAATAATCACCGGTTTTGTATTACTCTGTGAGCTACTCAACATTTGTCTTCAGAACACCAAGTTGCTAAATATTTTAAGTGATATTTAACCCCTTTATAGAGTAAATTATGTACCCCCTACTGTAAATGATAAGGATATTGAAAGTCACTGAGGGGTTGTTCTGTGTCCATATAAAGGCACAAGGCTGCAGGCTGAGTTATACAGGGAACTCTGAGTATCACTCATGTATTATAAGGGATAATGTACCCCCTACTGTAAATGATAAGGATATTAGAAGTCACTGAGGGGTTGTTCTGTGACCATATAAAGACACAAGGCTGCAGGCTGAGTTATACAGGGAACTCTGAGTATCACTCATGTATTATAAGGGATAATGTACCCCCTACTGTAAATGATAAGGATATTGAAAGTCACTGAGGGGTTGTTCTGTGTCCATATAAAGGCACAAGGCTGCAGGCTGAGTTATACAGGGAACTCTGAGTATCACTCATGTATTATAAGGGATAATGTACCCCCTACTGTAAATGATAAGGATATTAGAAGTCACTGAGGGGTTGTTCTGTGTCCATATAAAGGCACAAGGCTGCAGGCTGAGTTATACAGGGAACTCTGAGTATCACTCATGTATTATAAGGGATAATGTACCCCCTACTGTAAATGATAAGGATATTAGAAGTCACTGAGGGGTTGTTCTGTGACCATATAAAGGCACAAGGCTGCAGGCTGAGTTATACAGGGAACTCTGAGTATCACTCATGTATTATAAGGGATAATGTACCCCCTACTGTAAATGATAAGGATATTAGAAGTCACTGAGGGGTTGTTCTGTGACCATATAAAGGCACAAGGCTGCAGGCTGAGTTATACAGGGAACTCTGAGTATCACTCATGTATTATAAGGAATAATGTACCCCCTACTGTAAATGATAAGGATATTAGAAGTCACTGAGGGGTTGTTCTGTGACCATATAAAGACACAAGGCTGCAGGCTGAGTTATACAGGGAACTCTGAGTTTCACTTGTGTATTGTAAGGAATAATGTACCCCCTACTGTAAATTATAGTTGTAATTATACATCATTTGATAGCAAATATTTGATTGGTTGATATGGATTACTAGACTGTACACCAGTGTGGATCCTCACATTGCAGCAGCAGTACAGCAGGTAGGACAGACAGCTGGAAATTCAGCTCATTTAAGGAAAATAGTTATTTTGCTCTCCACGCTTAATTATATAGTTAGCCATGTAAGCCAATCAGACGGGTGCTTCCTCTTGTGTAACAGTATTGGACCAATCACATTTTAATTGCTACATTTCTGTTTTAGGCCACATTAGAATCATGTTTGTTAGATTTTTTTTACTATTCCGTTCAGTAGAATCCTGGTCAGAATGAAGCACCACTGTTTCTCCACTAGATTCCATCTCTCTGGGACACGTTGATCTGCTGGCGTCACCCCCCTGAATCGAGAGCGTTGGTTCAGTCCCACCGCAGAGTCGGAACTTTCTGTTACCAAACAGCGCACGTCATGTTCCCTCGTCACCCTCGTTCTTACACCAGCCAAGCCCTTAACATTCAGATATAGACGTAGTGCGAACGTCCTGATACAGACCAGAAATAAACAGTTATAGTTCTTGTAAAGCAACAGTGTCATCGCGTGTGATGTATAAACACAACATTGGATGTGCTCAGTGGATCCCCATCAATCACACACAGAGACCCCGGATCATAAACTCTACAAAAGAAAACATACCAGAAAGCGAAGAGAAAAAAACAGAGTTTATCTTCTTTCTTTTTTTATAAAAAAATTCGCACAGTAGAACTTTTTATATTTTCCAGGGGATCAGAAAAAAATGGTGTAACATCCGGGCGAATGTAAAATCAGGGAAAATGCATTACCTGTTATATAGACAGGTATGGGATCCGTTATCTGGAAACCCGTTATCCGGAAAGCTCCGAATTAGAGAAAGGCCGTCTCCCATAGACTCCATTTTAATCAAATAAGTCAGAATTTTACAAATGATTTCCTTTTTCCGTGTAATAATTAAACAGTCGCTTGTACTTGATCCCAACTAAGATATAATTAATCCTTATTGGAGGCAAAACCAGCCTATTGGCTTTATTTAATGTTTATATGATTAAAATGTTACTCTCTACGTAATACTAAACATTAACTCAAAGGTGAGCAACCCCTTTAAAGGGATTCTGTCATGATTTTTATGATGTAGTTTTTATTTCTAAATGACACTGTTTACACTGCAAATAATTCACTCTACAATATAAAATGCCATTTCTGAACCAGCAAGTGTATTTAGTTGTAATATTGGTGTGTAGGTGCATCTCAGGTCATTTTGCCTGGTCATGTGCTTTCAGAAAGAGCCAGCACTTTAGGTTGGAACTGCTTTCTGGCAGGCTGTTGTTTCTCCTACTCAATGTAACTGAATGTGTCGCAGTGGGACCTGGTTCTGTTTTTATATTTACCAGGCAGCTGTTATCTTGTGTTAGGGAGCTGCTATCTGGTTACCGTCCCATTGTTCTGTTGTTAGGCTGCTGGGGGGGGGGGGGGAAGGGATGGGGTGATATCACTCCAACTTGCAGTACAGCAGTAAAGAGTGACTGAAGTTTATCAATATGTCTAAGCTCATGTCAAATTTCAAAATTAAATATAAAAGAATCTGTTTGCTCTTTGGAGAAACTGATTTCAGTGCAGAATTCTGCTGGAGCAGCACTATTAACTCCCAGTCACTTATTCAAATCAAAACATGGTTGCTAGGGTAATTTGGCCCCTAGCAACCAGATTGCCTAAATTACATACTGGGCAACTACTGAATTAAAAGCGAAATAACCAAAAAACAACAAATAAAAAAATGTTTTTTTTGATTATTTGGATAAAATAGATTGTATAATTAAAATAATTTGGAGCCTTCTGGATAACTGCTATGGCACTGTTAACTGAACCTTCCTGGATTTTTTATACCTTTAAATTAATGAACACTTTTCATATGCGATGTTTGTGCTACTTACATAGTTTGTTGCTAGTGATGGACGAATAAATTGACCTGGCACAAATTCGCTGTGAATTTCCGCGTTTCGCTGCTGGCTAATAAATTCGTGAATCTCACTTGAAAATTCGCCGGCATCAATTTCCAATTTTCACTATATTTTCGTGAAAATGTTGCTTGATTAGTTAGTGAAAACGCTGGAATTGCTTGATTTTTTGGTGAAAACGTTTGAATTTCGCAATTTTTATGCACTTTCCGATTTCACAATTTTTCATGAATTTTCTGCCAATTCGTGAATTTTCGGGCGAAACGGAAAGGGAGAAATTTGCTATTTGTTGCTTCTAAAAAGCAAAAGGGGCTGGAACTTTCCTACAGCCAATCAGATAATAGGAAAATTCATCGGGTTGGACCAACATTCAAACTGCATCGTCATCCTGCAGCCAATCAAATTATTAGTGCATCCGTGGGGCTAAAACCGGCTTGTTTCCAAGGCAAATATTGCTCATTAGAGCCATAATTAGAGTAATAAAAGCTCCTCAGGCTTCAGCCAACCAATAATTAGAGTGTAAGGATTTGTCTGATTTATCCAGTGTCAGTTCAGTCAAGTTTTGGGGGCAAGAGGGTTCCATAACGGGGTGTATGCCTTTCATTTTCAACCTCCCCAAAGGAATGAAGGAACTTGTATCTGTGATACAGCACAGTAATCTCATTATTGAGTTTTTTAACCCAAGTTAGAGTCAAAGACAGTCGGGTCACATAATCCAAACCTAAATATAGTTTGCTGTTAAATAAACAATGATGTTCCACCAGGCTTCAGTAATATATGTTATCATTAGCTCTGGGGAAGCACAGATAATGGATGGGTTCCAGAAACACTCAAGTCTCCTAATTAGGAACTAAAGTAATGGGATGCCGTGAAGCTGTAGAGGGGGCTGTTTTATCCGAAAGGCAATGACATAAAATCTCATGAAACTTGGATGTTTCCTGTTGAATCGTGTTCAGGGCCTGGGACAGAACAGTATTAATAATCAGCATTTTATTGCTGTAATTGCAAAGTGATTCCGCACAACATATTGAGCTTTTATCTGCCCGCGTTATTCATCGCTCAGCGGGGAGTTAGTGACAGGTTCATCATGTTGCCAGGCAGCAAAAAATGGCAGTTGCTGTTCTTCAATAGATTTCAGCATTTTTTTTTAACCACTTCATGACGGAGGTGAAGATTACCCTCATGATTGCTGAGCCGTCATTGCTGAGCCAGCAGCTCCATTCATTTTATTAGTTTAAACTCAAGCAATAAGGGGCAGGGGGATGTAGGAAATATTGTCCAATTTTAAAGATATATAGGTGTATTATAAAGGAATGCCTTTGTTGTTACTGAATTTGTTTATTTTATTCGTGTAGACGAGGCTCCTTCTCGGGGGTCGCTGCTGTTTCTCTAAGTAATGCAAGAAAACTGGGCAAGGGGGTGGAGTCGCCTCGGGTTGGCTCTGCTCCTTCTGTATAGCCCTAACCTTCTAAACTTTTCCTTCCCAGTTTCTATATTTTCTTGGGAAGGAGTAAATGCCAGTAAATGCCAGTAGGTGAAGGCTCTTTAAATAAAAGCAATAGAGATACCAAAATGTTGGGCTTGTAGCATTAGTCGGTAGCATAGGAAAAGCCAATCAAGTTCAATATGGGGTGAGAGCTTTTTTACTGATAAGTAAAAGGGCATTAAAGGTGGGTCAAACGTTTAATGCCATAGAGAGCTGTAGCACGTTCAGATAGAGGCATTGTTGTTCCTGGCACCCCCACAATAAAACCCCAGGTTCGGACTGGGCTGACGGGAGATCGGGTAAAAACCCGGAGGGCTCCAGCCCTCGTGGGCCCCTAGGCCCAGTCAGAATTACTCCCTGCTGATTCCATCCTCCGTACCGCCCCCCCCCTCGTAGCCGCTGGAAGAAAAAGGTAGGCGCTCAGTGGGTGGGGGTGGGGGGTTGGAGGCTTAAAGGAGAAACAAACCCCTTATTTAAATACACCCAAAATTCTGGAGTCTGAGGATAGAGTCGTTATTGTAGGGATGCACCGAATCCAGGATTTGGTTCAGGATTTGGCCAGGATCCGGCCTTTTTTGCAGCAGGATTCGGATTTGGGCGAAACCTTCTGCCCAGCTGAACCAAATCCTAATTTGCATATGCAAATTAGGGGCAGGGAGGGAAATTGCGTGACTTTTTGTCAGAAAACAAGGAAGTAAAAAATGTTTTCCCCCTTCCCACCCCTAATTTGCATATGCAAATTAGGGTTCAGATTCGGTTCGGT
Organism: Xenopus petersii; assembly: GCA_038501925.1. Taxonomy (NCBI): domain Eukaryota; kingdom Metazoa; phylum Chordata; class Amphibia; order Anura; family Pipidae; genus Xenopus; species Xenopus petersii. The sequence continues at coordinate 150,390,327 of CM076678.1, forward strand.
ATTCAGCCCAATCTTTCCCAAAGAATTCGGGGGTTCGGCCGAATCCAAAAATACTTTATTGAGAAGTTCATGTATAATTCTGACGAAGACTCTTCTTTACCTACTCATTGAAGTTCCAAGATTAATTGATGATGTGATAACTTTGTCCATTAATTTGGTAAACATTTTGTGTGTTTGGTTGGTAGAGAGGAAGATCTTATTTTATATAACTTTATTTTATAGTACTTCATTTCTCTTGATGAATTTCTATTAAATTTGTTATTTGATGTTTTATTTGTAATGGATTGTTATGTAATAATTCTTTTCTTTTACTATGTCAATTGACAACCGCTATGGAGGGCTTTTGCTTTGCTGTTTTTGCTCTTATTGTCTATACAAAATACCAATAAATATAATTGGAAAAGAAAAAAAAACCCTACCCCCCCCCCTACCCCACATAGACCTCCCCTCCCCCGGCCTAGCTGCTACCCCGGGAAAATGCCCCTAACTTTTTACTTACCCCTCGGTGCAGATTCTGGGATCGGAGCTCACGGCAGCCATCTTTTGGGTCTTTGTGTCTTCTTCCGGCACTTCAGCAATTTCAGTCAATTTTGGCACATACGCAGTTGTCACGATCCGCGATTCCGGGTCTCATTCCCAGATTACCAAAGATGGCTGCCGTGAACTCCGATCCTTAAATCTGCACCAAGGGGTAAGTAAAGAGTTAGGGATCATTTCCCCAAGGTAACAGCTAGGCTGGCGGGGGAGGTTGGTCTATGGGGGGGTTTGTTTCCCCTTTAAGTAGGAAGCAGCAGAGGAGGTTTTGCAGCTGTGGCAGGACCCAGGGGTATGTGGGGGGGCCATGGGTGCTGCACAGCTGATCAAGTAAGGTACAGGTATGGGACCTGTTATCCAGAATGCATGGGACCTTAAAGGGCATGTAAAGGCAAAAAAATAATATCCTATTTTTACTTTTTTTAATGAGAAAACAACCTATCGCCAATATACTTTAATTAAAAAAGGTGTACCGTTTTTATAAGAAACCTGACTGTATGCAATGAAATTCTCCCTTCATTTACTGTTGTGGATAGGAATTGTCAGATGGTCCCTAACAGCTGAGCAGGGAAACAATCATACTTATGAACAGCAGGGGGAGCCCCTGTCTTACTTCCCAGCCATGCAGAACTCAATCAGCTTTGTTTATGACGATCCCTAAGCAGCCCAGACCACACTGAGCATGTGCACAGTCTTGGTCTTGCAAAGATGTATAACAAAGTTACAAGATGGTGACCCTCTGTAGCCAACTTTGAAAGCATAAATTATTTGTTTGATTAGGCTTGTGGTGCAGTAAGTTCATGTTTATATTTAGTATACAAAATACAGCATTTCTAGCCTCATTCTATTTTAGACTTTACATGCCCATTAAGTTTTCTGGATAATGGCTTTTTCCCTAATTTGGATCTTCATATCTTAAGTCTACTAGAAAACCATATAAACATTAAAAAAAAAAATAGGCTGGTGTTGCTTCTAGGGATGCACTGAATCCACTATTTTGGAATCGGCCGAATCCCCGAACCCTTTGTGAAAGATTTGGCTGAACCAAATCCTAATTTGCTTATTCAAATTGGGGGCGGGAAAGGAAAAAGTGGGAACATTTTTTATACCTCATTGTTTCAATTTATTTCCCTTCCCACCCCCAATTTACATATGCAAATTAGGATTCGGATTCATTTCTGTCAGGCACAAGGATCGAGCCAAACTCAAATCCTGCTGAAAAAGGCCGAATCCTGGCCGACTCCCAAACCAAATCCTGGATTTTGTGCATCCCTAGTTGATTAATTCCAGTATATCTTAGTTGGATCAAGAACAAGCTACTGTTTTACTGTTACACAGAAATAATTTCTAAAATTCTGAATTCTATGATTAAAAAGGAGTCGTAATTCTCGTAATTCGGAGCTTTCTGGATCGCAGGTTTCCTATTAACGGGTCCCTTAAGTGTACTACTAGAAACGAAAGCGCATTATAGAAATAGGACAGATTCAACATCTAATAACACAATGAATATCTATAATGGGGTCTAGAAATGACCACATTGTTAGCAATTTATGAATAATTGAATGTCCTGCGCTAATGAATGTACCGGTAAAATACTAAATACCTTGTTAAAAAAGTAGTAGTTTTTTTTTTCCAGTTACACTTTGGCTACAATTTCAGGCTTCTGTGGAGGAGAAAAGATCATTTCTTTTCTGCAGCAAACTGTCAGTTTATGGCTGTATGAGCTTGCGTTTGTGTGAAGGTAACATTAGCCTTTCCCCTGGTTATGCCATTTAAAGAATAAGCTTGTGCTTAAGAAGAGAGCCTGGCTGCACTTAGTCTTGATAATTAATGCTATTCCCCACAGTAATTACTTCCCGACTGTTCTCAAACATTAGACAGGAATGACACTTGTAGTCTGAACTCTGTAGTCCCTTATTTACCGTATCTGGAAAGGAAAGGATATTTTTTTTTTTCTGTTTGCTGTTGAGATTTATAGTTAAAAAGCGCAGAGGCGGTGGAACGTCTTTCTTCTGGAACATTGGGGAAAACAATATATGGAGTTGTCAACACACCTTCTTTCTAGTATAATGTTATTAAACAGTTTAATATCAATGCTTTGTAAATGATACTGCTGTAATCTTTATAATCAGTGATTCATTTTAATACAAAGCTATATACAATATATCATCCTGCAGCCTTTTGTCTTTATATGATCACAGAACCCCTCAGTGACTTCTAATATCCTTATCAATTACAGTAGGGGGTACATTATCCCTTATAATACATGAGTGATACTCAGAGTTCCCTGTATAACTCAGCCTGCAGCCTTGTGCCTTTATATGGTCACAGAAAAACCCCTCAGTGACTTCTAATATCCTTATCAATTATAGTAGGGGGTACATTATCCCTTATAATACATGAGTGATACTCAGAGTTCCCTGTATAACTCAGCCTGCAGCCTTGTGCCTTTATATGGTCACAGAACAACCCCTCAGTGACTTCTAATATCCTTATAATTTACAGCAGGGGGTACATTATCCCTTATAATACATGAGTGATACTCAGAGTTCCCTGTATAACTCAGCCTGCAGCCTTGTGCCTTTATATGGTCACAGAAAAACCCCTCAGTGACTTCTAATATCCTTATCAATTATAGTAGGGGGTACATTATCCCTTATAATACATGAGTGATACTCAGAGTTCCCTGTATAACTCAGCCTGCAGCCTTGTGCCTTTATATGGTCACAGAACAACCCCTCAGTGACTTCTAATATCCTTATAATTTACAGCAGGGGGTACATTATCCCTTATAATACATGAGTGATACTCAGAGTTCCCTGTATAACTCAGCCTGCAGCCTTGTGCCTTTATATGGTCACAGAACAACCCCTCAGTGACTTCTAATATCCTTATCATTTACAGCAGGGGGTACATTATCCCTTATAATACATGAGTGATACTCAGAGTTCCCTGTATAACTCAGCCTGCAGTCTTGTGCCTTTATATGGTCACAGAACAACCCCTCAGTGACTTCTTATATCCTTATAATTTACAGCAGGAGGTACATTATCCCTTATAATACATGAGTGATACTCAGAGTTCCCTGTATAACTCAGCCTGCAGCCTTGTGTCTTTATATGGTCACAGAACAACCCCTCAGTGACGTCTTATATCCTTATAATTTACAGCAGGGGGTACATTATCCCTTATAATACATGAGTGATACTCAGAGTTCCCTGTATAACTCAGCCTGCAGCCTTGTGTCTTTATATGGTCACAGAACAACCCCTCAGTGACTTCTTATATCCTTATAATTTACAGTAGGGGGTACATTATCCCTTATAATACACGAGTGATACTCAGAGTTCCCTGTATATCTCAGCCTGTGGCCTTGTGCCTTTATATGGTCACAGAACAACCCCTCAGTGACTAATATCCTTATCATTGACAGTAGGGGGTACATTATCCCTTATCAATTATAACAGATGATCATCATAGATGATGCACAAAGTTCCCTGCCCCGTATTGTCAATTCATTTAGTCTTCCGAGCAATCACCCAAAAATACCAATCCTAGTGGGAGAGAGTTGGGGTGGGTGGGTTTGTGTTTAGATCTAATAGGGGAGAATATTTCTGCTGCTGATTTTGGTTCTCTGAATGATTTAAGGAATATGCCCGTTGCCCACCCTTATGAATGAGGTTCATATGAGTTGCTGACAGGTGCAGAACAAAGTCTGCTTTCTTTATCTATAAAGCCAGACTTACCCAGCACCTGACGTGACTACGGCCAGTTCATTTCTTTCAACCTTTCCTCATTACTGCGCTGAGCTAGAGTTTTTTTTTCCTTTACATAAACCCTTACAGAAATCTGATAACTGTACGTAATCTCTGCAGATTCCTATAATATAATAAAGCCCCAGATCAGCACAATATCCCTGCAGTCTCTGCTCACACAGAGGTGAAATTCTCATTTGCAAGCAAATATTTTATTACATTTTCTTCTATGGATTTGGAGGGCATTATCCTGTTAAAGGGCAAAGATGGCTGCAATGATCGGCTTAATGAGTCACAATGAGTTCAGTTGAATTAAAGGACAGGCGTATAGGTGTCGATTGGTTCTCCAGGTTGTCTGGGTTCTGGGTTTTTTTCAGATAAGGGATCTATCATGCTAACAGAATAGAATTATTCATGCATTTAAAGGGGTTCTTCACATTTGAGTTAACTTTTAGAATGATGTAGATAGAGATATTCTGAGGCAATTTGCAATTGATTTTAATTTTTTATTATTTGTAGTTTTTGAGTTATTTAGCTTTTTATTCAGCAGCTCTCCAGTTTGCTATGTTGGCAATCTTATTGCTATGGTCCAAATTTCCCTAGCAACTGTGCATTGATTTAAATAAGAGACTGGAATATGAATAGGAGAGGCCTGAATAGAAAGATGACAAATAAAAAGTAGCACTAACAATACATTTGTAGCCTTACAGAGCATTTGTTTTTAGACGGGGTCAGCGACCCTCATTTGAAAGTTGGAAAGAATCGAAAGAAGAAGTCAAAGCATTCAAATTATAAAAAAAAATAATGAAGACCAAATTAAAAGTTGCTTAGAACTGAACATTCTAAAGTTAACTTAAAGAGTAACCACTCCTTGAAGATAATATAGGTAACATTTAATACTATTTACTATATTTTGAATTAGTGAATTTCTTCGCAAAAATTGCGTAACAGCAAGAAATTTGCGAAACGCGAATTTTGATGCCTGTGTCAATTTTGACGCCCGCGTCAACTCTGATGCTTGCGTAAACGCCGGTGTTAATGGGAATCCAAATAATGTTGACGCGATATGGTTTTGACGTGATAGACTTTTCCGACAAGCGTCCAAAAATTTTTGACGCTGGCTACTTTTCGCAAATTTAAATGCGGCGGTGAAACGCGAATTTATTCGCCCATCGCTACCATGCACTGCAATTGACCTTCGGACATTATGACTTAAAGGAACAGTAACGTCAAAAAATAGAAGTAATGAAAATATAATGCAGTGTTGAACTGCACTGGTAAAACTGGTGTGTTTGCTTAAGAAACACTAATATAATTTATATAAATAAGCTGCTGTGTAGCAATGGGGGCAGCCAATTAAAGGAGAAAAGGCTCAGGTTACACAGCAGTTAGTAAATAAGCTCTGTCTGTCTAATGGTGTTATCTGTTATCCATTAGTTAACCTGTGCCATATAGCCGTTTTTCAATTTCCGCCATTGCTCCACAGCAGCTTGTTTATATGAACTATAGTAGTGTTTCTGAAGCAAACACATCAGTTTTACCAGTGCAGGGCAACACTACATGATATTTTCATTACTTTAAAACACTTACATTTTTTGGTGTTACTGTTCCTTTAAGTGCAGGCATGGGATCTGTTATCCCTAAAGCTTAGAATTACAGAAAGGCCATCTCCCATAGACTCCACTTTTATCAAATAATTCAGAATTTTAAAGATGATTTCCCTTTTCTCTGTAATAATAAAACAGTACCTTGTACAAAGTTAGAATTAATCATAATTGGAGTCAATACAGTTCTATTAGGTTTATTTAATGTTTCAATATTTTTTTTAAACTTAAAGTGTAGAGAAGAAAATGATGGAAGGATCCCTTATCTGGAAAACCCCAGGTCCCCAGCATTCTGGATAATAGATCCCAGATCTGTCCCAGATTGTAATGGTTGATCTATCATCTGAAAACCAAAATGGGCTCTACCGTCCTTTGAGATTTTTAGGAGAAATGGCATTTGAGACATTTTCAATCAATTTCCTACATTTATATCACTGGCAGGCCTGGGTTTAAATGATTCGTCATTATCCATTTCTTGCAGTGATTTTATTGGCATGTCTGGAGTTATTTCATGCTATACATTTTAGCAGTGATCTTATTGGCATGTCTGAGGTCAAAGCAATGATTGAATCCATTTTCATTAATCCATTAATCTTACTAGCATGTCTGGGGGTTAAGCAATGCTCTGAATCCAGTTTATGCATCAATCATACTGGTATGTGTAAGTTTAATGCAATGCTCTCAATCCATTTTCTACAGTGATTTTACTGGCATGCCTGGGGTAAATGTAATGCTCAGAATCCATTTTCTATAACTATATTATTGGTATGTAGAGATGTCGCGAACTGTTCGCCGGCGAACTTGTTCGCGCGAACATCGGGTGTTCGCGCTCGCCGGAAGTTCGCGAACGTCGCGCGACGTTCGCCATTTTGGGTTCGCCATTGTTGGCGCTTTTTTTTGCCCTCTCACCCCAGACCAGCAGGTACATGGCAGCCAATCAGGAAGCTCTCCCCTGGACCACTCCCCTTCCCTATAAAAACCGAAGCCCTGCAGCGTTTTTTTCACTCTGCCTGTGTGTGCTGAAGAGATAGTGTAGGGAGAGAGCTGCTGCCTGTTAGTGATTTCAGGGACAGTTGAAAGTTTGCTGGCTAGTAATCGTGTTGATACTGCTCTGTTATTGGAGGGACAGAAGTCTGCAGGGGTTTGAGGGACATTTAAGCTTAGGTAGCTTTGCTGGCTAGTAATCTACCTTCTACTGCAGTGCTCTGTATGTAGCTGCAGTGGGCAGCTGTCCTGCTTCTGATCTCATCTGCTGACTGCTGCAATAACAGTAGTCCTTGTAAGGACTGCTTTTATTTATTTTTTTGTTCCAATACAGAGCAGTATCAAGCAGATTACTAGCCAGCAAACTTACTATCATCTGTCCCTGAAATCACTAACAGCTCTCCCCCTACACTATCTCTTCCAAGCACACACAGGCAGATTTTTCAGATACATTTTTGCCCTTGATCCCCCTCTGGCATGCCACTGTCCAGGTCGTTGCACCCTTTAAACAACTTTAAAATCATTTTTCTGGCCAGAAATGTCTTTTTTAGATGTTAAAGTTCGCCTTCCCATTGAAGTCTATGGGGTTCGCGAACCGTTCGCGAACCGCTCGCATTTTTGCGCAAGTTCGCGAATATGTTCGCGAACTTTTTTTCCGACGTTCGCTACATCCCTATTGGTATGTCTGGGGTTATTGCAGTGCTCTGAATTCTACTGGTTTAATAGTCCACATAGAGACACAGAGGGCATGTTCTAATACATTTTGAACTTGCTGCACTGCTCTAAGGGCTGGGACACACTGGGCGATTTGGGGATATTTAGTCGCCTGGCGACTAATCGCCGCCATTTTTCTCCCCGAATGCCTCAACTCGCTGGATAAAATGAAAAGTCGCCGGCGCTAATAGTTTTCCGAAGTCGCCTCACGAGGAAACTTCGGGCGACTTCTGAAAACGAACCGCCGCGTGAGATTAGTGCAGGCGATTTTTCATTTTAGCCAGGCGCAGAGCGAGGGAAGGCATTCTGGGAAGATTGGTCGCGGAAAGTCGCCTATTAAAACAGTGAGGGGCAGGGGTTTCTAACACTTGAGTGCCTGAGCAAAAACTAATTGGTTCCTTTAAAAAAATAAATGAATTAAAAACAAAAGAATTTGTATGGTCTGTTAAGTGCCCTTCTGCTCAGGCTATATTTGCCCTTGTAATTGAGAATATGGAATTTTTATTTCTTTGTGTTACTTTTTCTTGCTCATTTGAAGCACAATTGCACAACAGTTATGTTTGTGTACGTTCTGTTTTTGGCAAAAATCAAACATACTTTGATGTCTGGCCCAGAACAATCTGGTTATTTTCTTATCATTGTCTAAAAAATATGAACAAACATAAATAATATTGTTACATTTGGGTGTGGGAGTTCCCTGTTCAACCCAGATAACTTTGATTCAATTCAGATTGCCCTCGGTGACAACCACACCAAACAAATGTTAGAAAACGGAGGCTGCAAAACCTCTGCCAAATAAAATGCAAAACATATGAACGCTGTGACCCCCATTATAATAATCTGATTTATAACATAGCAGCATATTATCTGGTATTAGTAAGGTTTCAGAAATTCACAAACGAAAGAGATTAGTATTTATGTAATTCAATTCAACACCACTAACCTCTACATTGTAACCTATAACTAATTATTGGAGTTAAGGGGCAGATTTATCAAGGGTCGTATTTCGAAGTACAAAAAACTTCGAAATCCGACCATCGAATTAAAAAACTTCGAATTCGAATATTAAATTCGAAGTTTTTTCAACAAATTTGGCAATCCTGCGGTCGAATAAAAATCGTTCGATCGCACGATTGGATCAAACGATTTTAGCGATCGATCAAAGAATTTTCCTTCGACCTCTAGAGACTTAGAAAATGGTTGTAGAAGGTCGCCATAGGCTAACATAGCACTTCGGCAGGTTTAATTTGGCAAAGTATTGAAGTTGAAGTTTTTTTAAAGAGACAGTACTTCAATTATCGAATGGTCGAATATTCAAACGATTTTTACTTCGAATTGAAGTCAAAGTAAATTCGAAGTCGTAGTATCCTATTCCATGGTCGAAGTATCCAAAAAATTATTTCGAATTTTTTTGCTTCGAAAATTCCCTCGAATTCACTTTGACCCTTAGTAAATTTGCCCCTTAGTGTTAGGGGGTCAGATGGGCAATTCTATTGCAGAATTTAATTGCTGATATGGCTCATAGGGTAATTGTTTTTTTATTACCTATGGTGTTTTTAATAGTCTAAATAACCCTTCATTGCCCTTAATGCTTTGCCCTGAAAGCATTAATTCAAGCACTTTCAGACAACTGCTACCTGAAAACATGACAAAGTATTTTTTTAGGTGATAATAAGTCGTTAATTTCAGTCCAAGCATTTTCTCAGCTTGAAGAAAAACGGCAGCAGAGACAATTGAAATTCCTCCTAGTGCCCTGTCCGCTAGCACATTCACATCCCATTTTGACACAAAACTATATTTTAAACTATATTTTAAGGTCTGCATTGGGTGGTAAACAAGAATTTCTACCTACAAATGCTGACATTTACCTTAGGACAGCAATTCAAGGGATTCTGTCATAAGTTTATGATAGTATTTATAGTATTTATTACTCAATTCATTCTACCATTTCACCTTTTATTCTTGAGCCAATAAATGTATATTTTTTTTATTGTAATTTTGATGTGTAGGCAGCCATCTCAGGTCATTCTGCCTTGTCATGTGATTTTAGAAAGATCCAGACCTACACAATGGAACTGCTTTCCAATAAGCTATTGTTTCTCATGACTTGTATCAGTGGGACTTGCATTTTTACTATTGAGTGCTATGACTATGAAGAATTTCATTCATCCAGGTCATGGTATATCTAGTATAGGTAAATATAAAAACAACTGGACTTGCTGAGTAATCAATGAAGATGTTTCACTACTCATCCGAGCAGACCCAAAAACTGGTACACCCAAAGGATCCAACCCCTAAAGAAAAACAAAGCAATGTGGTATAAGGAGTACAGTGTAGCGAGGAGTGCACAGATCTATACATTGGGGAGACAAAACTTCTGATCACCAAGTGAATGGTTCAGCACAGGAGGGAGAACTCTACAGGACAAAACTCAGCTGTCTTTCTACACCTAAAAGACAAGGGACACTCCTTTGAAGACAGCAAGGTCCAAATCTTGGATAAAGAAGACCGCTGGTTTGAACGAGGCGTGAAAGAGGCGATTCATGTCAAGGTGGAGAGACCATCTCTGAACAGAGGTGGGGGCCTTCGCCACCACTTGTCTGCTACATACAATGCTGTTCTAACATCTGTACCCCGGCAGTTTCAGAACACTTCACACATCCATTCATGCAACTCTCACAAGTAACACCTGTATCTAGGAGTTGCATGACACATTGGATAATCCTATCACAACTACACAGAATCTACACCTCTGTGAATTTCTTCAGATGTCACCTCTTTGAAGAGTTACAATGTGCCATTGTGATTGGATTAGTGGAAGAGTTTATATGCCGAAAATTTCCCACACCAGTCAGTTGAACTGAAGAAGCTGCTCGGATGAGTAGTGAAACGTCTTCATTGATTACTCAGCAAGTCCAGTTGTTTTTAGATTTACCTATACTAGATATACTATTGAGTGCTGTTCTCATATCTATCAATAGGTGGTGCTTGGGAGCATTTTATCAATCCAGATGTAAGGGAGATGTTTTCTTCCCATTGTTCTGTTGATAGGCTGCTGGGGGGGGGGGAAAGGGAGGTGGTGCTATTTCTCCAAATTGGAGCACAGCCGTAATGAGTGACTAAAGTTTATCAAAGCACAAGTCACATGATTTAAAGCACCTGAGAAGCTAATGATATGTCTAGCTCCATAATAAAAAAATATATATTTGCTCTTTTGAAAAATGGAGTTGAATGCAGGATTGCCCCATATGAAAAATCGATTTGCTCCTTTGAAAAATGCATTTTGAATGCAGGAGCGCTATTAATTGATGAATTTTGTCTTGTGACAGTATACCATTAAAGGAGTTTCAATCCAAAATGTCAGGCAGAAGCCCCATCGCTAAATGCAACTATAAGTTTATGCAAGAAGACACTTGTACCTTAATGGAAGAGACACACAGTCAGATTCAGGGAGGTTATTTGCCCGGTGACAAATCTCCTCTTCTTCAGGGCGACTAATCTCCCTAACTGCCTTCCCGTTGGATAGAATGAAAATCATCGGCGGGATGACACTCTTTTTCCGAAAGTCGCCTGAAGTTTCCTTGTGAGGCAACTTCAGAAAACGAAGTGCTCAGCGTGCAATCCCGCCAGTGATTTACATTCTAGCCGCGGGATGGCAGGGGAAGGAAGTTCAGGGTGATAAGCCGTCGGGCAACTAATCTCCCCGAATCTGACCGTGTGTCTCTGCCCTTAGTGAATGGTGCAAACCCCTTACTGGCCAACAGCTTTGATATTCATCTGGCCCAACTGGTAATGTTTAGCCAAAACTTATCACAAAGATTATAGTGAGGTTATTACCCAGGCAGCAATTGTATAACTTCATGTTAGTCAGAGCTGAATCAAAGCTGTGGGAGTAAACTGGAGACTATGCTCCGGTTCAGCAGTACATCATCTCATCATCTCCTCCTCTTCTCTAGTTGGTACACGCCGGTGTGTCCTTATGTATTACACGTTTGCCTTATGTTGCTTCCGCTCAGGGGTGCATTATTCCGTAATTATCCTGTCCAACGCTTTCAATAACAGAAGGCAGAACTACACAGAGCCAAAGAGGTGCAAGAAAAGCCTCCTTAGGTGTCTTGCTTGGGCACCATCCCACCTCCTTTCTGCAAGAATCCTATTGTTGCTGTTTGAATTGTATTGCTACTGTTTGGAAACATGATTGAATTTTCAAAGCATCAATAATATTATGGTTTGTGAGGACCAACCTTGACCACAAAGAAAGTATATTTTATTAAGGGAAGAAGTTTTCTTTATCTGGGTTAATGAAGGAACACTGCTTTTTGGGATAGGAGCACCTTGCTAACCAAAGAAAGACACAGTGGGCATCATACTATAAGAAGAAATACTCCACTATATTTTCTATGCTATAAGCTTTGGTCTCTCTTGTAATTGGTTTGGTGCTTCGTTGGTCTGAAGGGGAGCAGAAAAGAAGCCGGCACAGATAATTACCAGGATCATGGTACCTTTTTTATTTTTGTGATATCTTTATCATAAGAAAATGTTTGTGTATATCTACATTTGTACAGGCTGGGGATCTGTTATCTGGAAACCCGCTATCCAGAAAGCTCTGAATTATGGAAAAGGCTATCTCCCCAGATAATCCAATTTTTAAAAAACTATTTCCTTTTTCTCTGTAATAATACAACAGTAGCTTGTACTTGATCCAAACTAAGATATAATTAATACTTATTGAAGGCAAAACCAGCCAATTGGGTTTATTTAATGTTTACATAGTTTTCTAGTAGACTTAAGGTATGAAGATCAAACAGATTTCTTTATATTTAATTTTGAAACCAGACATGGGGCTAGACATGTTGTCAGTATCCCAATGCCCTCAGCCTTGTGACTTGTGCTCTGATAAACTTCAGTCACTCTTTACTGCTGCGCTGAAAGTTGGAGTGATTTTTTCCTTTTCCCCCCAGCAGCCTATCAACAGAACAATGGGAAAGTAAACACATAAGAGCCCCCTGGTAGATAAAAGAATAGCGTTCAATAGTAAAAATCCAAGTCCCACTGTGACACATTCAGCTACACCGAGTAGGAGAAACAATAGCTTATATGAAAGCAGTTCCATCATATAGTTTCTGAAAGCACATGAACTGAGATGCACCTACAAACTAATATTACAACTAAAAAAAAAACACTTGTTGGTTCAGGAATAACATTTCATGGGATGACAGAATCCCTTTAAGAACAAAGTAGAATAATTCCAGAAGTCTCAATGATTCATGCTGTACTTTAAATCTGAAACCATTATTTTTCTTGAATCCCTGCCATTAACACCACCAGGGCAGATTCAATAAGTTACACCGGAAATGACAAACATGACTTTTAACCAGAGTGGGAACTGGTAACATGTAGGAAGTGATGCGTGGGGGTTAAGTTAGAAGGATGAAACATATTTGGAGGCGCAAGTGGAATGGATAACATTGAGCAAGACTGATTCATGGATTTATCTTTTGCAAAATTCCCCCCCCCTACGCTGACTTGAGGATTTATTTCTTACACAAGGTTTAGAGGACGCCATTCAAGAGAAAGAACTCGTTTATTGTAACACCGGACTTATAATACCAACATTTGTGCACAAGATCGCATTTTCAGCAATAACAAGCACATTCAGTATATTTATTTTGGGCCCGAGGGAAAGAGAACAGTGACAACACTGTCAGTACTGCTCTGCCCTTTATTGATGGCAAAAAGAACCCCCCCCCCCAAAAAAAAACTAGCGGAAATGTGATAAACTGCTAACATTTCAGAGGAAAGTTCAGTGATCAGATTAACAATTCGCCTGTTGTTTGTGAAGTGCAGAGCAATGAGAAATGATTCATTGTAAAGTTATTATGAGAAGAGTTTATGCTGGAGAACATGTAGGATAAATGACGGTTCAATGGGGCATCGTTCCAGCAGAGATTTAAGTCTATGGCTCCCCAGGTATTTTGAAACTGAGCTTCACCATGTATCCTGAATGGGTTTCCCCATGAGTATAGAAAAAATGAAGGTTATACTCACCATTAAACCATTAGATGGAGGTGTAACCACTAAATCCATACAAACAAAGACAATATATTCTCTGCATATATTAAAGGGATACTGTTATGGGGAAAAAAACATTTTTTCAAAATGAATCAGTTAATAGTGCTGCTCCAGCAGAATTCTGCACTAAAATTCATTTCTCAAAAGAGCAAACAGATTTTTTTATATTCAATTTTGAAATCTGACATGGGGCTAGACATATTGTCAATTTCCCAGCTGTCCCAAGTCATGTGACTTGTGCTCTGATAAACTTCAATCACTCTTTACTGCTGTACTACAAGTTGTAGTGACATCACCCCCCTCCCCCCCCCCCCAGCAGCCAAACAAAAGAACAATGGGAAGGTAACCAGATAGCAGCTCCCTAAAACAAGATAGCTGCCTGGTAAATCTAAGAACAACACTCAATAGTAAAAACCCATGTCCCACTGAGACACATTCAGTTACATTGAGAAGGAAAAACAGCAGCCTGCCAAAAAGCATTTCTCTCCTAAAGTGCAGGCACAAGTCACATGACTGGAGGCAGCTGGGAAATTGACAAAATGTCTTGCCCCATGTCAGATTTCAAAATTGAATATAAAAAAAAATCTGTTTGCTCTTTTCAGAAATGGATTTCAGTGCAGAATTCTGCTGGAGTAGCACTATTAAATTAATGTGTTTTGACAAAAACATGTTTTCCGATGACAGGATCCCTTTAAAGAAAATGAATGCCTGTTTTGGTTATAGGGGAGCTTCATGTACAGTTGAGTGCAGAATATATTTGTCTATACACCATGAGTATCATAGAAGTTGTCATGGAGAGCTACAGTTCTAAAACTACACATGGCACTTCTTGTTCTTTTAGACAAATACAAGATTCCTCTGCACTCAACCCATTATCAATATATTTAAGACAGAGACATTTTGTGCATACTGCTACTGAAAAATGCCTTACCCTTTAAACAAAACAGGGATTGTTTGTCCATATATTGCAATATATTTAAGCTGAACAACTACGTCAAAGTCATCCCATATCTGGCCAGTCCTAAACTCAATTTACATCTGATTCATTAAGAATTCTATTGCTTCATTATACATTTTACAAAGGGACTAAGTTTTACCTGCAACTTACTTGCTGCTTTCAAAGTAAAACTCCCAAACTTGGCTGCCCCTTTATTAGACACCAGTGGGATCACTTCATGTTCTTTGAGATGGAAAGCAATCTGTGGTGGTCCTCCAAGGCCCATTATCACGAGGCTGTCCCAAGCCAATGAACCACTATCTGGTAACTACAGTTACATGTTAATTGTTAAAAAAAATAGCATTTATTAAAATTTTTTTTACTTTTAATTGAGTTCCCTGAAGGATCAGCAGATGCTGTGGCTGGTGAAACCTTGAGTCCCGGGACTTGAAATCAGCTCAGGCATGGTATCCACCATAACTGACATGAATATAACCTCAACACTATCTTATTGAGAAAAGAAGTTTGTAAAAGCACCTAACATGGAGATTCCTTTGTTGGAGTAGTTTTTTCTTGTGTTTGGATAAGGGGAATGCTGGGTGATTGTTGCACCACAATGTACCCTCAACTTCATCAATCTGTTCTGATGTTAGGAAAAGGTTGGAACAATCTCCTAGTAAATCTCCAAAAATCATGTTTTATTGAGTTTTCACTGCATATTTCTTTGTCTGAGAGTCCTACATTTCCATGTTAAAATCTGTAGGAAATAAGAACATTGACAATTCAAATTATAGTAGAGCCAACCACCAGCAACACAATGTGTGGCAGCAACTCTGCCTTTTCATCTCCTCTCTCTTCTCTACATGAAATCTCAGCTGAGAGTTGTTCTTTTCAGCAATGACAAGATTCAGTATGATTAGCCTGGGTGGAGCTCATTTTTTAAATAGTATTTGTTTGCGTTTCAAATTTCAGCTCATCAATAAGTGAGCTGGAACCTGAGACAAGATACTCTGGGGCAAATGTATTAAAATGACATTTTTCGTATTTCCAGAAAATTGCTGCAAATACACAATCTTGATTTTCTGTTTTTTAATAAATGTAGTTTTTTTGGTTGATATCAAAAAAATCTTGAAAACTCAAATGAAAAAAAAAATCTATAGATTTTCTATAAAAGTCAACGGGCGGTATGGTTTTTTCAATCTTATTGAAAGTTAATGGACCAATGCAATTTTGTCACAAGGTGATTACGTTTTTTCATAAAAAAATTGCAATCATGCAAAACAATTTATTAAAATTCTAGAAATAAAATCTCAAATCTTTTTTGAAGTACAGTTTTTCAAACTCGAATATTCAAGATTTATCAAATGAAAAAAATCTTTGAAACTCGAGTGAAAACAAACTGCCACATAAAACCAGTCTAGTCTCTTGTTATTAATCAATTTGATTCTTCAATATTTTTAAACCAACAATATATTTACAGACTCATTGAAAATGAATAAAGATTTTAGTTTTTCTGTGCCTTAACACAATAATACAGTGTTTCTTCTGACTTGGGTGTATTCTGAAATATGTTAGCAATCAAGAAAAGAAATAAAAATCGCCAAATGTAATTGGTTCATCGTGATTTTCTTTTCAAAACTGTGTTTTGAAAAAACCCAAATGTCAGCAATTAATAGACGGATCAGTCTCTTTCTGCTGGTGTTTGACCCTGGGACCTCCTGGTTTCTCTCCTCAACCACTGAGCCAGGAGAGCAGATGTCAAGCTCTAATTTCCTTTTCACATGGATTCCTGCGTTAACTTTCTTACCCCAGCAACCATATTGGTGGGTTGGTGTCAACCAATCAGGGCTGACCCTGCCCTATATAAGGCCAGTCCTCCTCACTGCTGGTGCCTGAGCATTGGCCTAACTTAAGCACTGAGGCACAGTCCCTCGCTCTTGTTTCCCTGTTCTGGTTTCCCTACTCTTGCTTTGCATTGCCTTGTCAAGTTCATGTCCAGTTCCCTGCTCCTGGTACTTGCCCTTTCTGTCCTGCTCCAGTCCTCTCTGCTCTCCTGTCCTGCTCCAGTCCTCTCTGATCTCCTGTCCTGCTCCAGTCCTCTCTGCTCTCCTGTCCTGCTCCAGTCCTCTCTGCTCTGTGCTCCAGTCTTCCTGCTTTGCCTCCTGATCTGATTCTGCTCTTTCCCTGTCCTTGCCTTGTTCTTGTTCACCCTT
The DNA here is from genome assembly GCA_038501925.1 of Xenopus petersii. Lineage (NCBI taxonomy): Eukaryota > Metazoa > Chordata > Amphibia > Anura > Pipidae > Xenopus > Xenopus petersii. The sequence goes on from CM076678.1 coordinate 150,407,140, forward strand.
GTTCAGCTCCTGTCTGCTTTTTGTTCCACTCTTGTTCCAGTCCTGCTCTGCTTAGTCCTGGTCTTCACCCACTCTATCCTGTACTGTTCTGCCTAGTCCTGGTCTTTGCCCCTTCCGTCCTCTCCCGTTCTGCCTAGTCCTGGTCTTCGCCTGCTCTGTCCTGTTCTGCCTAGTCCTGGTCTTCACCTGCTTCATCCTGTCCTGCTCTGCCTTGTCTAGTTCTTTATCCACTCCATCCTTAGTCAGCCTGACCCTGATTCTACACTGTCGTCACCCTATTCCTGTCCACACTGTATTAACTCTTGACTGAAAGACTCACCTTCCTTCATCTGCCTCCTGAGCACCCCCTGACAGGATCTATCCAGATATATGTCTCTGAGGCAGTCCTCCTGATTCATAGCCAATAGATGATCAAATGTTGGACCACATAGCTGGTTGGAATGCACCATGATTATGAAAACAACTTACTAAGAGGGGTACGAATGTAAATAAGGATAAAAAACTGGACTATATTTAGTTTGTAGTTGATATAACTTCTAGCCACTAGCAGTGTTTACTTCCTCTATACGTAGAACCAACCCATTATGTTATAAGCATTAGAACTCATTAACTACAAGTGACATGGGAAAGCAATAAGCTCTAAGGCAGATCCTCAATTATTTACGATACTTTCTGCCTATGAGCGCATCCTGGCTACAAATTCATCAGCGCATCTGCTGTAGCAAATCAAAGACATTCTTAGTAATTAGTGATTTACTGGCCCTGACTTATTCTTTTATCTAATTATCTCTTTATATCACTAATGGGGACTTCAGACATAGCTTTCCTACCCTATCTGGGATAATGGAGCTCTGAAGATTCTAATCTTTCTGCATTTTTTAGGGCAATTTTGTTTACCCCTCTGTTTTAATTACTTTGAATACTCTCAGTGGGAGATGTACTTAACAGAAAAAGCCTAATAAAGTTTTAAATGAACAACACTGAGAACATGAAGCAGTAGTAAACAGTTAAAGAAATCAATTTACTTTAATGTGAATGGATTTCAAAAAAGTTTAAATTACTGGGGTTGGCAGATGAAGGGAATACAAATGTAAGCCATGTGTAGTACACATATACCTTGTATTTCCAGATTATCTTCATGTACAGAATATGGGACAGGTATATATGGCAGGGTTAGCAATGTCTGACAGACTGCACGTTGCATCTTGTGTGGCCTCCTAGAGTAGATTTGAGTTGTAGGAAAGAGACACTAGTGGAGGTTGTCTGATTCCTGGAAAAGTTGTTACTTTTGTCTATGAACCATGACTCAGTTTAATTTACTTTAACTCTTAATTAGTGAAGTGGAGCCCTTGGGCTGTAGAAGATGACTGTCCAACTACAGGTTGGAAATGTTCAGTAGACTATATTGTGCATCTAGTGTGGCCTCCTAGAGATGGGTCTGAAGATCTGGAAAGAATGAAGCCCTAGTGGAGGTCTTCTAATTCCAAGAAAAGGGCGCTCAATTAGTGAACTGAAGGCCCTGGACTTAAGAAGATGACTGTCCACTTAGAGTCCTACTTGCAGGTTAGCAAAGTCCCATAGACTATCTGTGCATTCTGTGTGATCTCCTAGCATAGGCATGAGAACTAAAAAGAAAGAATGAGACCACAGGAAAGGTCTTCTGAATCCTAGAAAAGTTGCTACTTTGGTCTGTGAAGACCCTGAGCTGTAGAGGATGACTATACAACTGGAGCCACACTCAGATTCAATTTGAGATGCAATTCAATTCAGAAAAGCTTATCTCATGGTTTATCACGTGAAAACCTCTATTTAGGTCTGAACAACTGGAACTAAATTAGGAGAAACGTGTTTTTCCACTGGAATTGAATCTCATCCATGAGTTTTTCACGTGATAAACCATGAAATAACTTTTTCTCACGAATTGATTCTGTCCTAATGATGGGTAATAACACATGTGCCAATTTGTTAACATTTTCTTGACTCCCGGTAACTTTTGATAATTGGGAAAGTGTTACTAAAAAGGACAAAAGATCTAACTATGAGGAATCCTTCTGCCCCTACATCTTAGGACGTTGGATAGTTTGAAACACACCCTAATCTGCCAAACAGAGAGACAATAAAGACATTAGGTAATGACTCTTTATTACATGGCAAGCAGACAAGGGTGTTATTATGTTATTGTATGAGGGATAATAAAGATTATCACCAGGAGGCAATTAAATCGTAGTCAAGTTTATTCAATCCTTCTCAGTAATCCTTTATCATTGGAAATCAATTTTACAAGAGACAATCCAGTGTGTCCTGTGTTGTATTGTTTGCCAAAAGTGCATTACATTTTTATCAGTTCACCTGGCAGACTTACAGTGTCATTCAGGGACAGGTTGTTACATCTAAAAAGTATTTGTGCATTCAAGTTTAGTGCAGACGTTATCTGATTTTGCATTGGCCGATGGATAGAGCAACTGTACTAGCAGCAAGTCAAATGAGTGCAGCTTGGGTACTGATGTTCCCCAAATAGAGAGCACTAATGTAATACACAGGGCTTTGAAGTATTTGGCCTCTAATGAAGGACTTTTCATGGACTTCTTATTCCAACTATTACCCTTAAACTAAAACGAAATTATTTTTCATTTGAGAATTATTGCTAATTGGTCCAATATGACTAGAGGTATATCAAGTCTAAATATTGTCATCAGATAATTACTTTCTCTACTTCCTCCGTTTGTTTGTTGTTTGGCTGGTGACAAAGAATCACCTTAGAACATGGTGGATGATTTGAATCATTTGGACACAGTTCGTTTCATATATTGCTTCAGAATAGCGAGGGATGAGCACAGAGTATACAGAGTATAATTTTGGGATGAAGATTAGTGATTGGCCAATTTATTTGGCAGGCGCGAATTCGCGGGGAAGAAAAGCATCCAAAATTCCACTTTGCACACTGAAGTGACACCATTTGGATT